>JAPFBE010000222.1:0-84524 GCA_034336665.1 Luscinia megarhynchos | reverse complement strand
CAAAATTTCCCAAAAATTCTTCTAAAATTCCCAAAATTCCCCCAAAACTTCCCAAAAATTCACCAAAAAATCCCCAAAAGATCCCCCTAAAAATCCTCAAAATCCAGCAATTCTCTAAAACCTCCCCAAGGTGAAACAAGGTCTTGTTCTGGTGAGAGCCAAAAATTTATCCAAAATGTCCCCAAAATTCCCAAAATTAAAAAAATTCCCCAAAATTCCTAAAACTCCCCAAAATTTCCAAAAATTCACAGAAATTCTAAATTTCTCTAAAACACAAACAGTCCTCGTATCCTCGTGTCCTCCTCTAATCTCACCCCAAACACATCCCAAAATTCCCAAAATTCCCAAAATTGCCACTCAAAAATCCCAAAAATTAAAAAATTCCCCAAAATTCGCAGAATTCTAAAGAAACTTTCCCAAAGATCTCCCCAAAAATTCCTCAAAAAATTCCTTCCTCAAAACTCCTCAAAAAATTCTAAATTCTGCGAATCCCCTAAAACATCCCCACCCTGCAAAACTCCAAATTGCCTTAAAATCACTCCCCAAAAATCCACCCCAAATTCAGCCTAAAATTCCAAAATTCCCAAATTCCTCCAAAATTCCCCAAAATCCTCCAAAAAGGTGATAAAAACCCAAATTCACTCAAACCCCTGAAATTCCTAAAAATTCCCGAAAAACTCGAGATTCCTTCAAACAGCCTTCACAGTGTCCCCAAAAGATCACATTTAAATTCCCCAAAATTCCCCAAAAATTCCCTCAAAGTTCCAAAACAAAATTTCCTAAAAGTCCCCAAAATCCCTAAAAACTCCCCAAAGTTCCCAAAAATCCTCCAGATCCACCCAAAATCCCTAAATCCTCCTCCATGCAATTCCTAAAATCCCCAAAATTCCCCAAAATCCCCAAAACTAAATTCCCCACCACAAAAATTAAAAATTTCCAGTTTCCTCCAAAACTAAAACTCCTGAAATCCCCAAAAATTCCCAAAAATCCATAAAATATCCCCAAAAACCCAAAGATATCCCATGAAACCCAAAGTCCTTCCCCAAAAGATCCCCAAAATTCCCGTAAAAAGCCTTTCTAAACATTCAAAATTCATTTAAAAAGCTCAAAAATCAGTGTAAAAATCTACCAAAATCCCCTAAAAACCCTCCAAAATCCCAAAATGATTCTAAAAAATTCTATAAAATCCCAAATTTTTAGAAATATATCCCCCAAAATTCACCTAAAAATTCCAAAATTTTCCAAAAAACCCCAAAAATTCCCCAAAATAAAATCCCCAAAATCCTCCAGAAATCCTTAAATTCCTTTTAAAAAATCCCAAAAATAAATTGCCCAAAATTCCTGAAAATCCCGAAAATTCCCTGAAAAATTCCCAAAAATTTCCGAAAAATTCTGGAAAAATCCTCAAAAATCCCCCAAAATTCCCAAAAATTCCCAAAAAATCCTCCAAAAATCCGTCAAGCTGCATCTCTAAATTCCCTAAGAGAATCCCAAAAATTCCCCAAAGATCCCAGAAAATCCCCAAAATTCTCTGAAAATTCCCATCGAAAAATCTAGAAAAAATCCTCCTAAAAATCCCAAAAATCCCAAAAATCCCAAAAATCCCCAAAATCTCGAAATCCCCAAAATCCTCCTAAAAATCAATCCCCCAAAAATCCTCCGAAAACACCCAAAATTCATTTAAGATCTTCAGAAATCCCCAAAAAGTCCCCAAAAAATCCCAAAAATCACCAAAAAAATCCCCAAAAATCCTCCAAAAATCCCCAAAATATCTAAAAAATTCTCTCAAAAATCCTGATTTTCCCAAATTTCCCCAAATTTCTAAATTCAGGTCCCAGCGTTCCTGCTGTGGGACCCGGCGTGTCCCTTGACTCCGTGGCGTCACGCTCAGCCCAAAAATCCCAAAAATCCCAAAAATCCCCAAAAAAATCCCAAAAAATCCCCACAAAAATCTAAAAAATTTCTAAAACTCCCCAAATTTCCCGAAATTTTCTCAATTCCTTCGCAGCGTTCCTGCTGTGGGACCAGCGTGTCCACGCCCGGCTCCGTGGCGTCACTGCCCAGCCCCAAAAATCCCCAAAAAATCCCAAAAAATCACAAAAAAATCACAAAAAATCCCCAAAAATTCCCCCAAAATCCAGAAATACATCCCTAAAATTCACTTAAAAAATCCCAAGTTTTCCAAACAAAACCAAAAATTCCCCAAGGAATAAAATCCCCAAATTCCTCCAAAATCTCCTTAAATTCCCTAAAATCCCCCAAAAAATCCCAAAAAATCCCAGAAAATCCCCCAAAATCCCCAAGAAAATTCCCAAAAAATTTCCAAAAAATCCCCGAAAAATCCTCAAAAATCCCAAAAAATTCCCAAAAAAAATCCCCAAAAAATCCAAAAAATCCCCAAAATCCCCCCAAAATCCCCAAAATTCCCAAAAATCCTCCGTAAACACCCAAAATTCATTTAAAAAAACTCCAAAAATCCCCAAAAATCCCCCAAAAATCCCCTAGAAATCCTCCAAAATCCCCTAAAAATCCCCAAAAAGTCACCAAAAAAAATCCCAAAAAATCACCAAAAATCCTCCAAAAAAATCTAAAAAAAATTTCTCTAAAAACTCCAAATTTCCCCAAATTTCCCCAAATTCCGTCGCAGCGTTCCTGCTGTGGGACCCCGAGCGGGTCCCGCCCCGGCTCCGTGACGTCACCGCCCGGCCCCAAAATCCCCAAAAAATCCCCAAAAATCAACAAAAAAATCCCAAAAAATCACCAAAAATCCCCCCAAAAAATCTAAAAAAATTTCTAAAATCCCAAATTTTCCCAAATTTTCTCCAAATTCCGTCGCTGGCAGTTCCTGCTGTGGGACCCTCAGAGCAGGTCCCGCCCCGGCTCCATGGACGTCGCGCCAGCCCCCAAAATCCCCAAAAATCTCAAAAATCAACAAAAAAATCCCAAAAAATCACCAAAAATCCCCCCAAAAAATCTAAAAAAATTTCTAAAAATCCCAAATTTTCCCAAATTTTCTCCAAATTCCGTCGCAGCGTTCCTGCTGTGGGACCCCGAGCGGGTCCCGCCCCGGCTCCGTGACGTCACCGCCGACCACCGGCGCATGGAGCGGATCCTGCGGGGGGCGGGGCTGAGCTGCGTGTTCGTCATGCGCACATCACTGAGTAAGCAGCAAAAACAGAAAATCGGAGGATTTGGGAGGCATGGGGAAATGGGGGAGAATGGGAAAAAGTTGGGGAGAAATGCGGAGAGTTGGGGATTGAGAGGAGAAAAATGGAAAATTGGGAAAACAGAAAAAATGGGAGAATTGGGGGAAAATGGGGGAAAATGGGGGAAATTGGGAAATCGGGGAGAAAAATGGGGAGAATTGGGGAAAATGGGAGAATGGGGAAAATGGAAACGGGGAAAAGAAAATGGGGAGAATTGGGGGAAAAAAATGGGGAGAATGGGGAAAAGAAAACTGAGAGAAAATGGGGAAAAATTGGGGAAAAATTGAGGGAAAAAATGGGAGAAAATTGGGGAAATTGGGAGAAAAATGGGACGAAATCGGAGGGAAAAATGGGGAGAATTGGGGAAAAATGGGGGAAAATGGGAAATGGGGAAAAATCGAGAAAACGGAAAAATTTGGGAGAAATTAGAAAAAATGGGAGAAAGAAATGGGGAAAAATGGGAGAAATGGGGGAAATGAGAAATCGAGGGAAAAAAATGAGGAGAATTGAAAATGGGGGAAAAATGGGGGAAATGGGAGAAATTGGGGAAAAATGGGAGGAAATGGGGAAAAATGGGAAAATTGGGAGAAAATGGGGGGATGGGAGAAATTGAGGGAAAATGGAGAGATGGGGAGGTGGGGAAAAATGGGACAAAAATGGAGAAATGGGGAGAGAATTAGAAAAGTTTGGGGGAAAGTGGGGGAAAATGGAAAAATTGAGAAAATCAGGAGAAAAGTGGGGAGAATATGGGAGAAAATGGGGGAAAATGGGGGAAATGGGGGGAAAAATCAGGAGTGGGGGAAATTGGGAGAAAAATGAAAAATGGGAGAAATGGAAATGGGAGAAAAAATTGAGAAAAATTGGGAGAAAATGGGGAAAATGGGAAAAAATGGGGAGAAAATTGGGGAGAAAATGGGGAGGGAAAGTGGGAGAGGGAAATGGGGAGAAAATGTGGGGGAAGAAATTGGGGGAGAATTGAGGAAAAATTGGGAGAAAAATTGGAAAAAATGGAGAAATCGGAAAAAATTGGGAATCGGAAAAGAAATGGAGAGAAATTGAGTGAAAAATGGGGGTAAAATGGGAGAAAAACTGGGGAAAAAAATGGGGGAAAAATTGGGGTGGGAAAAAATTCGAGGAGAAAAGAGGGAAATGGTGGAAAAAATGGGAGAAATTGGGGAAAAAATGGGGGGAAAAGAATTGGGGAAAAGATTGGGGGAGGAACTGGGGAGAGTGGGAGGAAAAATGGGGGAAAATGGGAGAAATTGGGAAAAAAATTGGGACAAGACAGAAAATTGGGAGAAATTGGAGGAAAAGTGAGAAAAATGGGAAAAATGGAGAAATGAGGATTGAGAAATTGAGAAAAATGAATGGTGTTGGAAAAATCGGAGTTTAGATGGAAAAAATGGAGAAAAATGAGTGGGAAAAATTGAGGGAGTAGGATGTTGAGGAGGAGAAAAGATGAAATGGTGGAAAAATGGGGAGAAATTGGGGAAAATAGACTGAAAAAAGAGCGAGAAAAATTGGGAGGACTACAGGAGGTCGAGACAATCAGGCAAAATGCGAGCAAATCAGCAAATCCGAGATTTCGTCAGCATCCAGGCAAAATCCCGAGGCATCGAAAAATCCAGAAACATCGAAAACATCGAAAATCAAAAGCATCAGAGTCAAAAGTTCAATCAGGCAAATCGAAAGCATCAGCGAGCATCCAGAAACATCGAGCGTCGAAAACGTCGGCATCGATCATCGTCAGGCGCATCAAAAACATCGCTAGCTCGAGAATCAAACAATCGACATCGGAAATCCGGCTCATCAGGCAAATCGGAGCGTCGATCGCTATCGAAAGCATCAGGCATCGACGCGTCAGGCATCGAATATCAGACAAATCAAACGCAATCGGCAGCAAATCCAGCATCGAAAATCCGAGATCAAAAGTCGATCTATCGAGCATCAAAATCCATCAAACATCACTCTCGACATCTGGCTTGCGTCGAAATCCGGAAAACGTCGAAACTTTATCGAACATCAACTGTCGAAACATCAGCGAAATCATCCGGCTTTGCATCGAGAAAATCCGAAAACATCGGAGCATCGACGCGTCAGGCATCAAAACGTCAAGCATCGCGTCAGGCATCGAAACATCAGGCGTCGAGCATCGAGCATCAATCGAAAATCGATCACATCGAGAAATCAGCGAGCAATCGAGCATCAGCGTCAGGCATCCGGAGCATCGAAAGTCGAAACATCGGCATCGAAACGTCGAGAACGTCGAGGCATCAAATCGACATCGAGCGTCGAAATCTCGAGCATCCAGGCATCCAGGTCGAGCATCAACTTGCGTCCGGCTTATCGAGGCATGTCAGGCATCGAGGTCGAGCGTCGACATCAGCTTTGCATCGAAATCGAAAGCATCAGGCACATCGACATCGAAATCAGATCTCGGAAGCGATTCGGCAATCAGGCATCGAAAAGCATCGAAGATCGAGCATCAGGCATCCGGCATCAGCGAGCATCAGGCAGATCGCGTCGAAGCGTCGACATCGAAACGTCGAAGCATCGAGCAATCGGCATCGAAAGCGTCAGACGTCAAATCGAAAATCAATCAGGCGATCGGGGCGATCGAGGCATCAGCATCGAAACATCGTATCGTCGAGAGGCATCAGGCGAATCATCGAAAAATCGTCGGTAAATCGAAAGCATCAGGCATCAAAAGGTCGGCATCGAGCGATCAGGCATCAGGCATCGAGCTGTCCGGGGTCATCATCATCAGCATCCGCGTCGAAAACATCGGAAACGTCAGACGTCAGACAAAGATCAGGTCGGCTATCGAGACATCAAAACATCGAAAGTCGACGTCGAGGCTATCGAACTTATCGAGACATCGAAACATCGAACTTTATCATGGGTGGTGGCATCAGGCATCCGGCATCGAGCTTATCCGGGCATCATCGAAAAATCATCGAACTTGCGTCGGCAAAATCCCGACATCAAAGCATCGAGCGTCGAGCCCGTCAGGCGTCGAACATCGAAAGCATCAAAGCTTTATCAAACATCAGAAGGTCAGGCTTTATCGAGCAGGTCATCGACTCAAACTTTATCAAACATCGAGCATCAAAACATCCGGAAAATCGAGCATCGAACGTCATCGAACAAAGCATCAAACTTTATCAGGAAAATCGGCATCGAGCATCGAAGCATCGAATCGACATCGAACTTTCATCAAACACTTTGCGTCATCGTCGAAAGCATCGAAAAACATCGAAATCAAAGCATCAAAATCGAAAATCGAACGTCGAAGTCGAAATCCCGAAAACATCAGACATCGAAACTTTATCGAACATCAAAGCATCAGGCGTCAGGCCTCGAACTCGACTTTGCATCTTGCCCGTCAGCACTCCGCATCATCATCAGCATCCGCACTTTTATCCATCATCCAGAAATCGAAGCGTCAGGCAGATCCGGCGTCGAAATCAAAACATCAAACATCAAGCTTTATCAAACATCGGCATCAAACGTCGCTTTATCCGTATCAGGCATCAAACATCAGGCATCAATCAAAGCGCGTCAGCAGATCATCATTTATCGAAATCGCTTGCGTCAGGCATCGAACTTTTATCGTCCATCGAGCACTCAGGCTCCGTCGAGCATCAGGCATCAGGCAAATCATCAGAACTTCCAGATCCATCGTCCGTCCGCTTTTTGTCGCGTCATATCCGTCCGCTCATCCATCAGGCATCCGTCCGTCATCAGACATCGTCGCGTCAGGCATCCAGATCCATCGAACATCGTCCATCAGGCATCGTCCATCAGATCTATCTCCGCTTTGTCGACATCCAGATCCGTCGTCGGCATCAGATCCGTCGTCCGTCAGGCATCGTCCGTCACGTCCGTCCGGGCATCGTCCGTCGTCCGTCAGGCTTTCTCGTCCATCAGATCCATCCGGCATCCGTCCATCGGGCATCAGGCATCGAACTTTTATCGTCAAAGTCGATCCATCGAGCGCTTTCAGATCATCGAACCATCGGGCATCATCGATCGAACTTTATCCTCCATCAGGCATCGGTCGGTCCATCGGGCATCAATCAAAGTCCATCGACAAAGATCCGTCATCATCAGGCGGGCATCGAGCATCAGATCATCGGCATCGGGCATCATCGGGCATCGAACATCAGCGTCCATCCGGTCATCGGCGCATCAGATCCACGTCATCAGGCATCGATCATCGATCGAAGATAAAGCATCGACATCGGGCATCGGCATCAAACCATCGATCGGCATCGGGCATCGGGCATCGGGCAAATGAGAGATAAAATGGGAGGAAAATGGGAGAAAAATGAGCTAGAAATGGGAGGAAAATGAGAGAGAAATGAGATAAAAATGGGAGAAAAATGAGATTAAAAAAGAGATTAAAATGGCAAAAAATGGGAAAAAAAGGAGAGAAAAATGGGAGAAAAATGAAAAAAATGGAGAAAAATGAGAGAAAAATTGGAAGAAAAATGGGAGAGAAATGAGAGAAAAATGGGTGAAAAATGAAAAAATGGAGAAAAATAAGATAAAAATGAGCTAGAAATGGGAGGAAAATGGGAGAGAAATGAGATAAAAATGGGAGAAAAATGAGATTAAAAAAGAGATTAAAATGGCAAAAAATGGGAAAAAAAGGAGATAAAAATGAGAGAAAAATGAAAAAAAATGGGAGAAAAATGAGAGAAAAATGAGATTTAAATGGGAGGAAAATGGGAGAGAAATGAGAGAAAAATGGGAGAAAAATGAAAAAAATGGGAGAAAAATGAGATTAAAATGGGAGAGAAATGAGATAAAAATGGAAGAAAAATGAGATTAAAAAAGAGATTAAAATGGCAAAAAATGGGAAAAAAACGAGAGAAAAATGGGAGAAAAATGAAAAAAAATGGGAGAAAAATGAGAGAAAAATGGGATAAAAATGGAAGAAAATGGGAAATGAGGAGAAAATAGAAATGGGAGAAAAATGCGAGGAGAAAAATAGGCTAAAATGGGAAAATGGGGTTAAAATGGGGAAAAATGGGGAGAGAAATGAAAAATGAGATGAAATTGAATAAAAATGGGGATAGACATTGGGATAAATGATAGCGATGATAAATTGGGAGAAAGGGCTACGAGGAGAAAATAGGATAGAATGGGAGACGAAATTGGGAGAGAAATGGGAGAGAGTGGGAAAATGGGAAAGATGAGAAATGGGAGAAATTGTAGGGTGGGATAAAGGTGGTAGCATAAATGGCGGATAAATGAGGAAAGGCGACAAGATAGGGATAGTGGGACGAAATGGGGATAGAATTGGGATGAGAATGGGGAGTAGCGTGGGGATAGAAGTAGGATAGATGTGGGATGAAGTGGGGATGAGTGGGATAGTGTGGGATAGTGTGGGATGAAATGAAGATAAAGTACAGGGGATGAAATGTAGGGATAGAGATGGGGATGAAGTATGGGGATAAATGTTGGTGGGGTGGTGGGATAAAGTGGGGATAAATGGGGATAAAGTGGGATAAAGTAGATAAAGTAGGGAGTGGAATTGGGATAAATTGGGATGATGGGGATAAATGTGGACGATTGAGGATAGAATTGGGATAAATGGGGGATAAATTGGGATAAATTGAGATAAGGTGGGATCGGTGGGGATAAATGGGGATCGAATGGGGATCGGTGGGTAATGGGGATAAGTGGGATGGTGGGATAAATGGGGGATAAATTAGAGGATAGAAATGGGGATAGAATGGGGATGAGTGGGGTCGATAGGGATAGAGGGTGGGATAAAGGGTGGGGATAAAGTGTAAATGGGGATGAAATTTGGGATAGAGTAAGGGATAAAGTAGATTAAGTGGGATAAATGGGGATAGAGTGGGATACGTGGGGATAGAGATTGGGATAAATGGGGATAGAATGGGGATAAAGTGGGATAAGAATTGGGATAAATGGGGATAAGTGGGATAGAATGGGGATAAAGTGATAAAGTGCTGATGGGGATAAGTTGGGATAAGTTGGGATAAAGTGGGGATAAAGTAAGATAAAATTTGGGATAAATTGGGATGAAATGGGGATGAGTGGGATAAATGGGGATGATGGGGATAAAGTGGGATAAATATAGGGGATAGAATTACTGGGATAAATTACTGGGATAAATGGGGATAGGAGTGGGATAGAATTGGATAGAATTGGGATAAATTGGGATAAATTGGGATAGAATTAGGATAAATGGGGATAAATATAGGGATAAATTGGGATAGAATTGGGGAGTAGAATTGGGATAAATTAGGATAAATGGGGGATAAATTGGGAGTAGAATTGGGATAGAAATTGGGATAAATTGGGATAAGTGGGATAGAATTGGGATAAATGGGGATAAAAGTGGGATAAATGAGGGATAGAAATTGGGATAAATGGGGATAAAATTGGGGATGGGAATTGGGGATAAAATTGGGAGTTAAGTGGGGGTAGAATTGGGTAAATCGCGGATAGAATTGGATAAAATTGGGGATAAATGGGGATAAATTGGGATCGAATGGGGATAAGATGAGGATGTGTGTGGGATAAATGGGGATAAATGGGGGATAGAGTGGGATAGAATTGGGAAAAGTTGGGGTAGAATGGGGATAAATGGGATGAAATCGGCGATCGATC
The DNA here is from genome assembly GCA_034336665.1 of Luscinia megarhynchos. NCBI lineage: Eukaryota > Metazoa > Chordata > Aves > Passeriformes > Muscicapidae > Luscinia > Luscinia megarhynchos. The sequence goes on along the minus strand of JAPFBE010000222.1, from coordinate 74,670 downwards.
GGGGAAAAGTGGGATAGAGTGGATACATCGGGGATAAAAGATGGGGATAAAGTGATAGAGAATGGGGATGATTGGGATAAATGTAAATGGGGATAGAATGGGGATCGATGGGAAAGAAGTGGGATAGGGTGGGATAGGGTGGGATGATGGGATCTGCGTGCGACAGAGGTGGGGTAGAATTGATAAATTGATAAGGGTGGGATAGAGTGCTGGGATAAATGGGGATAAATGGGGATAAAGTGGAGTAGAGGTGGGATAAAGTGCGGATAAATGGGGATAAATGGGGATAAATGGGGATAAATTGGGGATAAATGGGGATCGAATGGGATGAGTGGGATAAATATAGATAAAGTGGGATAGAGTAAGATAGAATGGGGATAAAGTGGGATAAAGTGTGGGGATAAGTGGGATGAAATTGGGATAAATGGGGATAAATTGGGGATAAAGTGGGATGAAGTAGCGGGATAAGTGTGTGGATAAATGGGGATCGAATGGGGATAGATGTGGGATAGAGGTGGGATAGAGTGGGATAGAAATGGGGATAAGGTGGGATGCGTAGGATAAATGATCGGGTGGGATAAATGGGGATAAAGATTGGGATAAAGTAGGGTTCGTAGGATAGAATTGGGATGGGGTAAGAAGGGATTAAAGATGAGTGGGATAAATGGGATAAATGGGGATAAATGATAAATGTGGGATAGAAATGGGGTAAAGTGGGGATGTGGGATAGGTGGGATGGTGATGTGGGATAAGGTAGATAAGGGTGGGATAAATTGATAGAATTGGGATAGAATTGGGATGAGGGATAAATTGGGATAGAGTGGGATAAAGTAGGGGATGAAATGGGGATAGGATAAATGTGGGATAAATTGGGATAAATTGGGATGAAATGGGGATAAATTGGGATAAATTGGGATGAAGTGGGGATAAATGGGGGATGAATTGGGATGAAATTGGGATAAAGTGGGATGAAATGGGGATGGGGTGGGATAAGATGGGATGAGGGTGGGATAAATTGGGATAAATGAGGGATAAAGTGGGGATAGGTGGGATGGTGGATAAATGGGGATAAGTGGGATGGTGGGATAGGGTGGGATAAATTGGGATGAGGTGGGATAAATGGGGATAAAGTGGGGATGAGGGTGGGATAAATTGGGATAGAATTGGGATAAATTGGGATGAAATGGGGATAGGGTGGGATAGAAAGTGGGATAGAGTGGGATAAATGGGGGATAAATAGGGGTAGTGGGATAAGTGGGATAGATTGGGATAAGTGGGATAAATGGGGATAAATTGGGATAGGGTGGGATAAATGGGGGATGAATTGGGATAAGTGGGATAAATTGGGATAGAATTGGGATAGGGTGGGATAAATTGGGATAAGTGGGATAGAATTGGGATTAGGATAAGTGGGATAAATTGGGATAAATGTGAGGATAAGATAAATGGGGATAAATTGGGATGAAATGGGGATAGAGTGGGATGAAATGGGGATGGGGTGGGGATAAATGGGGAGTGAATGGGGATGGTGGGATGGAATGGGGATAAAGTGGGGATAAATGGGGATAGAATTGGGATAAGTGTGGGATGGGAATGGGGGATGAGTGGGGATGGGGTGGGATAGATGTGGGATAGGGTGGGGATGGATGGGGGATGGGGTGGGATGGTGGGGATAAATGGGGATAGAGTGGGAATGGGTATGGGATGAGTGGGGATAAGTGGGGATGGTGGGGGATGGTGGGATGGTGGGATAAGTGGGGATAAATGGGGATGCGTGGGGATAAGGGTGGGATAGAATTGGGATAGAGTGGGATAGAATTGGGATAAAGTGGGGATGAGTGGGATAGAGTGGGATAGGTGGGGATAGAATTGGGATAAATGGGGATAAATGTGGGATGAGTGTGGGATAAATGGGGATGAAATAGAGGATGGGGTGGGATAAATGGGATGGTGATAAATGGGGATAAATGGGGATAGGAGTGGATGGAATTGGGATGAAGTGGGGATGAAATGGGGATGAGTGGGGATAGATTGGGATGAGTGGGGATAAATTGGGATAAATGGGGGATAAATGGGGGATGGGTGGGATAAAGATGTGGGATAAATGGGGGATAGAATGTGGGATAAATTGGGGATGAAATGAGGGATGAGTGGGGATAAATTGGGATAAATTGGGATAAATGGGGATAAATGGGGATAAATTGGGATAAATTGGGATAAATTGGGATAAATGGGGATAAATGGGGATAAATTGGGATAAATGGGGATAAATTGGGATAAATTGGGATAAATGGGGATAAGTGGGATAAATTGGGATAAATGTGGGATAAAGTGGAGGGATGGGGTGGGATAGAATTGGGATGAAATTGGGATAAATGTGGGGATAAGTGGGATAAATTGGGGATAAATTGGGATAAAATTGGGGATAAAGTAAGATAGAATTGGGTAGATGGTGGGATGAAATGGGGGATACGTGGGATAAGTGGGATAAATTGGGATAGAATGGGGATCATCAGGATGGTCGATAAAGTGGGGATAAAGTGGAGTGAAATTGAGGTATAGAATTGGGGTCGAATGGGGATAAATTGGGATAAATTGGGGATAAATTGGGATAGAATTGGGATAAATTGGGATAAATGTGGGATAAATTGGGGATAAATGGGATAAATGGGGATAAATGTGGGATAGAATTGGGATAGAATTGGGATAAGGGTGGGATGGGGTGGGGTAGAATTGGGATAAATGTGGGATAAATGGGGATAGAATTGGGATAAATGGGGATAAATGGGATAAATTGGGAGAGAATTGGGATAGCAGGGGATAGAATTTGGATAAATGGGGATAGAATTGGGATAAATGGGGATAGAATTGGGATAGAATTGGGATAAATGGGGATAAATTGGGATAGAATTGGGATAAATGGGGATAGAATTGGGATAAATAGGGGATAGAAATGAGGATAGAATTGGGGATAAATGGGGATAGAATGAGGGATAAATGGGGATAAATTGGGATAGAATTCGGGATAAATAGGGGATAGAATTGGGATAGAATTGGGATAAATGGGGATAGAATTGGGATAAATGGGGATAGAATTGGGATAGAATTGGGATAGAATTGGGATAAGTGGGATAGAATTACGGATAAATGGGGATAAATGGGGATAAATTGGGATAAGGTGGGATAGAATTGGGATAAATTGGGATAAATGTGGGATAAATGGGGTAAATGGGGATAGAATTGGGATAAATGGGGATGAAATTATTGGGATAAATGGGGATAGAATTGGGATAGAATTGGGATAGAATTGGGATAAATGGGGATAAATTGGGGATAGAAATTAGGATAAATATGGGGATAAATTAGGGATAAATGGGGATAGAATTGGGATAAATGGGGATAGAATTGGGGATAAATTTGGATAAATGGGGATAAATGGGGATAAATTGGGATAAATAGGGGATAGAATTGGGATAAATGGGGATAAATGTGGGATAAATTGGGATAAATTGGGATAAATGGGGATAAATTGGGATAAATGGGGATAAATGGGGATAAATGGGGATAAATGGGGATAAATGGGGATAAATTGGGATAAATGGGGATAAATTGGGATAAATTGGGATAAATGGGGATAAATGGGGATAAATTGGGATAAATGGGGATAAATGGGGATAGAAATTGGGATAGAATTGGGATAAATTATTGGGATAAAGTGGGGATAGAATTGGGATAAATTGGGATAAATGAGGGATAAATAGGGATAAATTTGGGATAAATAGAGGGATAAATTGGGATAAATGGGGATAAATGGAGGATAAATTGGGATAAATGGGATAAATGGGGATAAATGGGGATAGAATTGGGATAAATGGGGATAAATTGGGATAGAATTGGGATAAATAGGGATAAATGAGGGATAAATGGGGATAGAATTGGGATAAATGCAGGGGATAAATATAGGGGATAAGTGGGGATAAATGAGGGGATAGAATTGGGATAAGTAGGATAGAATTGGGATAGAATTGGGATAAATGAGAATAAATTGGGATAAATGGGGATAAATTGGGATAAATGGGGATAAATTGGGATAAATGGGGATAAATGGGGATAAATTGGGATAAATTGGGATAAATATAGGGATAAAGATTGGGATAAATGGGAGATAAATTGGGATAAATGGGAAGATAAATGGGGATAAATTGGGATAAAATGGGGGTAAATTGGGATAGAATTGGGATAAATGAGGGATAAATGGGGATAAATTGGGATAAATTAGGATAAATAGGGGATAAATAGGGATAGAATTCGGATAAATAGGGGATAAATGGGGATAAATTAGGATAAATGAGGGATAAATAGAAGCATTGGGAGTGCTGTTCAGTGCTGCTGGGCTGACAGTGGGTCCCTGCCCCACAGCTCGAGCAGCATGACCCAGGGACTACGAGGTGTGGCGAGGAGGCCCGGCCCGAGGAGCACTATGGCAGTGCATCTGGCCCTTGAGACCTAAGCGCTCATTCCTGCTGCACTGCCTGCGCTGCCCGACTAGCAGGCACAGCGTCTACCTCAGCACCACTACCCCAAGGGTAGGGAGCACTTAAGAGAGCAGCTGAGGAGCTGATGGAGATACAGTGGGATACAGTGGGGATACAGTGGGATGCACTGTGAGGGTACAGTGAGATGCAGTGGGATACAGTGGGATACGATGATGAGATACAATGGGATACAGTGGGATACAGTGGGATACAGTGGGATACAGTGGGATCAATGGAGGATACAGTGGGATACAGTGGGACACTATGAGATACAGTGGGATACAGTGAGATGCAGTGAGGATACAGTGAGATGCATGATGGGATACAGTGGGATACAGTGGGATCCAATGGGATACAGTGGGATACAGTGGAGATACAGTGGGATACAATGGGATACAGATGGGATACAGTGGGATACAGATGAGGATACAGTGGGATACAATGGGATACAGTGGGATACGATGGAGATACAGTGGAGATACAGTGGGATACAATGGGATACAGTGGGATACAGTGGGATACAGTGGGATACAGAGAGGGATACAGTGGGATACAATGGGATACAGTGGGATACAATAGGGATAGGGGGATACAGTGGGATACAGTGGGATACAGTGGGATACAGTGGGATACAGTGGGATACAGTGGGATACAGTGGGATACAATGGGATACAGTGGGATACAGTGGGATACAATGGGATACAGTGGGATACAATGGGATACAGTGGGATACAATGGGATACAGTGGGATACAGTGGGATACAGTGGGATATGATGGTATACAGTGGGATACAGTGGGATACAATGGGATACAGTGGGATACAGTGGGATACAGTGGGATACAGTGGGATACAATGGGATACAGTGGGATACAATGGGATACAGAGGATACAGTGGGATACAATGGGATACAGTGGGATACAATGGGATACAGAGGGATACAGTGGGATACAATGGGATACAGTGGGATACAATGGGATACAGTGGGATACAGTGGGATACAATGGGATACAGTGGGATACAATGGGATACAGTGGGATACAGTGGGATACAATGGGATACAGTGGGATACAGTGGGATACAGTGGGATACAGTGGGATATGATGGGATACAGTGGGATACAGTGGGATATGATGGGATACAGTGGGATACAGCGGGATACAGTGGGATACAGTGGGATACAGTGGGATACAGTGGGATTAAATGGGATCTGATGGACTACAATGGAATACAGTGGGATACAATGAGATACAGTGGGATACAGTGGGATTAAATGGGAGCTAATGGGGTACAGTGGGATATGATGGAATAAAATGGGATACAATGGGATACAGTGGGGGTACAGTGGGCTACAATGGGAGATACAATGGGATAAGATGGGATACGATGAGATACAATGGGATACAGTGGGATACTGTAGAAGATGTTACTTCCCCCAAAATGTGCCCCTGGGATTCCATCCCCTGAAACAAAGAGATTCCTGGAAACAAAACTCCCCTTCCTTATCGAAAACCCTGTTACCTCTTAGAATTTCTATTGGCCCTTAAAGTCACAAGTTATTTGGTTCTTTTCTTGCTTAGAGTTTTGAGGTGATTGGTTGGTTTGTAATTTGTAGTTTTATTGGTTAGAAACTCAATCCTGTGGAAACCTGTATTTGCCATTTTTTATCTGATGCAATCAGTCCGCTGTGAGCATTTCCCTTGGGAGACAATAAAGTTATCTTGGGAGCCTTTCCTGCACAGTCTCAGCATTTTACACTTGGCTGGTGAGGAGCTGCAGGGTTCTGCAGCGGGGTCAGAGACAGCTGGGCTGGGGCTGCGACCCCGGGGGTGGAAAGGAACAACTTAAAAACAGCCGCAGGGTACAGCGGGATAAAATGGGATACAGTGGGATACAGCGGGATAAAATGGGATACAGTGGGATATGATGGGATACAGCGGGATATGATGGGATACAGTGGGATATGATGGGATACAGCGGGATACAGTGGGATACAGTGGGATATGATGGGATACAGTGGGATATGATGGGATACAGTGGGATATGATGGGATACAGTGGGATACAATGGGATACAGTGGGATATGATGGGATACAGTGGGATACAGTGGGATACAGTGGGATACAGTGGGATACAGTGGGATACAGTGGGATACAGTGGGATACAGCGGGATAAAATGGGATACAGTGGGATATGATGGGATACAGTGGGATATGATGGGATACAGTGGGATATGATGGGATACAGTGGGATAAAATGGGATGCAGTGGGATACAGTGGGATATGATGGGATACAGTGGGATACAGTGGGATATGATGGGATACAGTGGGATACAGCGGGATACAGTGGGATATGATGGGATACAGTGGGATACAGTGCGATGATGGGATACAGTGGGATACAGTGGGATATGATGGGATACAGTGGGATACAGTGGGATACAGTGGGATATGATGGGATACAGTGGGATACAGTGCGATATGATGGGATACAGTGGGATACAGTGGGATATGATGGGATACAGTGGGATACAGTGGGATATGATGGGATACAGTGGGATACAGCGGGATACAGTGGGATATGATGGGATACAGTGGGATACAGTGGGATATGATGGGATACAGTGGGATACAGTGGGATATGATGGGATACAGTGGGATACAGTGGGATACAGTGGGATATGATGGGATACAGTGGGGATACAGTCATATGATGGGATACAGTGGGATGCAGTGGGATATGATGGGATACAGTGGGATACAGTGGGATACAGTGGGATATGATGGGATACAGTGGGATACAGTGGGATATGATGGGATACAGTGGGATATGATGGGATACAGTGGGATACAGTGGGATACAGTGGGATATGATGGGATACAGTGGGATACAGTGGGATATGATGGGATACAGTGGGATACAGTGGGATACAGTGGGATAAAATGGGATGCAGTGGGATATGATGGGATACAGTGGGATACAGTGGGATACAGTGGGATATGATGGGATACAGTGGGATACAGTGGGATACAGTGGGATACAGTGGGATATGATGGGATACAGTGGGATACAGTGGGATATGATGGGATACAGTGGGATACAGTGGGATATGATGGGATACAGCGGGATACAGTGGGATACAGTGGGATAAAATGGGATACAGTGGGATATGATGGGATACAGTGGGATACAGTGGGATATGATGGGATACAGTGGGATACAGTGGGATATGATGGGATACAGCGGGATACAGTGGGATACAGTGGGATAAAATGGGATACAGTGGGATATGATGGGATACAGCGGGATACAGTGGGATACAGTGGGATACAGTGGGATCCACGTAGAATCTGGTGGGATCCACCGGGATATGATGTGATCCACTGGGATCTGCATGGGATCCACTGGGAACCAATGGGAGCCAATGGGGTCCAGCGGGAGCCAATGGGACACAACAGGATCTGGGCGGGATCTGGGATGTGATTGGGATGGGATCCACTGGGACCCACTGGGGCCCGATGGGGTCAGGATGGGATCGGGGGTGGGGGCTGGGGGTGGGATCCGGGGATGGGATTTGGCTACAGGATCCACACTGGGATCCGCTGGTGGGATCTGATGGGATCCAGTTATGGGATCTGGTGACCGGCTCCAGGATGGGATCCAGCTGGGATCTGTCCCGGGTCTGGAATGGGATTCAGCCTCGGGATCCGCCCGGAATCCACCTGGGATCCACTGGCGGGATCCGGGAATGGGATCCAGTGGTGTGATCCACTCACGGGATCTGGTAGTGGGATCCATCTGGGATCCGGGGATGGGATCCAGTTATGGGACCCACCCTGGGATCGATCTGGGATCCAGGGTGGGATCCAGGGTGGGATCTGCCAGGATCCGGTGACAGGGTCTGGATGGGATCTGGAGATGGGATTTGGATTCTGGGATGGGATCTGTCAGGATCCGGTGATGAGAGCCACCCTGGGATCCAGGGATGGGATCTGGGGATGGGATCCAGAGACGGGATCTGGTCACGGGAACCGGGGATGGGATATGGAGACAGGATACGGGGATGGGACCCACCCTGGGATCGATCTGGGATCCTGGGTGGAATCCAGGGTGGGATCTGCCAGGATCCGGTGACAGGGTCTGGGATGGGATCTGGAGATGGGATCTGGGGTGGGATCTGCCAGGATCCGGTGATGAGAGCCACCCTGGGATCCAGGGATGGGATCTGGGGATGGGATCCAGAGACGGGATCTGGTCACGGGAACCGGGGATGGGATATGGAGACAGGATACGGGGATGGGACCCACCCTGGGATCGATCTGGGATCCTGGGTGGAATCCAGGGTGGGATCTGCCAGGATCCGGTGACAGGGTCTGGGATGGGATCTGGGGTGGGATCTGCCAGGATCCGGTGATGAGAGCCACCCTGGGATCCAGGGATGGGATCTGGGGATGGGATCCAGAGACGAGATCTGGTCACGAGAACCGGGGATGGGATATGGAGACAGGATACGGGGATGGGATCCACCCTGGGATCGATCTGGGATCCTGGGTGGGATCCAGGGTGGGATCTGCCAGGATCCGGTGACAGGGTCTGGGATGGGATCTGGAGATGGGATCTGGGGTGGGATCTGCCAGGATCCGGTGATGAGAGCCACCCTGGGATCCAGGGATGGGATCTGGGGTGGGATCCAGAGACGGGATCTGGTCACGAGAACCGGGGATGGGATATGGAGACAGGATACGGGGATGGGACCCACCCTGGGATCCAGGGTGGGATCCAGTGACTGGACCCGGGGGTGAGATCCAGGATGGGATCAGCCTGTGATCCACCGGGAGCCGCCATGATGGGATCCACTGGGATTTACTGGGATCTGCTGGGATCCACTAGGATTTACTGGGATTGGGATGGGATCCAGGGATGGGACCCGGGACGGGATCTGGGGTGGGATTCGGTCAAGGAGTTTGGTGATGGAATCCACCCTGGGACCCAATGATTGGATCTGGTGACAGAATCCGATGGGATCCAGTGATGGGATCTGGTGACAGGACCCAGGGTTGGGATGGGGGGGGTTGGGGGGTGGGGGTGGGGGGTGGGATTTGGTCACGGGATCCACCCTGGGATCCGGGATGGGATCCAAAACGGGATTTGGTCATGGGATCCCGTCACAGGATCCGAGATGGGATCCAGGGATGGGATCTGCCCTGGGATCCACCCTGGGACATGGAATGGGATCCGGGGATGGGATCTGCCAAGCTCCCGTGTTGGGGGTTTGTGGATTCCTTGGGATTCGTGTCCTGGGATCATCCCAGGCATTGAGGGATTCCGATCCCTTGGGATAATCCCGGGGATTTGGGGGATCCAGTCCTGGGATTATTTAAAAAATTTGGGATCCATCTCTTGGGATGATCCTGGGGATTTGGGGGATCCAGTCCTGAGATCATACCAAGGATTTGGGATTTTTCGGGATCCGTGTCCTGGGATGATCCCAAGGATTTTGGGATCCACCCGTGGGATATTCCCAGGGATTTGAGGGATCCAGTCCTGGGATTCCTCAGAGGATTTTGGGATCCACCCTTGGGATGATCCCAGGAATTTGGGAAATCTTTTGGGATCCACGCCAGGGATTTTGGGATCCCTCAGGATCCACCCCGGGGATGATCCCAAGAATTGGGGTCGCCCCTCCCCCCATTCCCAAGGAGATTAAATCCGTGTTTGTCCCGGCCTGGATCTCATCTCTGGGGTCGGGAGGGTTTGGGGGGTCCTGGGGGAGTTTTGGGGGGATTCCTGGGAGGATTTGGGGGGTTCTGGGTTTTTTTTGGGGAATCCTGGGAAGATTTTGGGGGGTCCTGAGGCGGTTTTGGGGCATCCTGAGGGAGGATTTTGGAAGGTTTGGAGGATTTTGGGGGTTCCTGGGAGGATTTTGGGGGTCCTGGGAGGATTTTGGGGGGTCCTGGGGGTTTTGGGGGTCCCCCTTCCGGAGGCCATGGGCGCGCCCTGTATGCAAATGAACCCGCGCTCTATGCAAATGAACCCGCGCTCTATGCAAATGAGCGCGGCCACGCCCCCGTATGCAAATGAAGCTCGGCGTCCTCTCCTCTGATTGGCTGCAGGCAGCGCTGCTCTGGCCGCTGATTGGTCCAAACGCGGCCGTATGCAAATGAAGGGGGCGGAGGGAGCGGGGTTGGGGGGGTCCCAGTTTGGAGGGGGGAATCCCAGTTTGGTGGGGGATTCCCAGTTTTGGGGGGGATCCCGTCTGTGGGATGGTCCCAGTTTGAAGGCGGGCATGGCCAGTTTGGGGGGGCTCCCAGTTTATAAACCCCAGCTATTGGAGTCTCCCCCAATTTCCCAGAGGGACTCCCCAAAATCCCGCCGACCCCCCGACCCAAAACCGCGTCCTGCCCCTTTAAGACTCCCCCCCTCACAACCAACCTTCCAGCGCCCCCTAGCGGCCCGGAGGTCTTACAGCCTTTTAACCAAGCCCCTCCCCTCAACTTCGGCCGCGCTCGGGCCGCGCTCGGCCATTTCCGGAGAACGAGGGGGGATCTCATTGGCCGCTGCGCTCGCGCCGCCCCCCCTCATTGGCCGCCGCGCTCGCGCCGCTTCCGCCTCGCCCCCCCATTGGCCGCAGCGCTCGCGCCGCCGCTGAGTGACAACCTCACCCCCCCCCCGCCTCCCCTCAGACCCCCGCCGGGCGCGGGGGTGGCCGGGAGGGGGATCCGCCGCCGCCGCTTCCGCCGTTCCGTGGTAAGGCCCGCGTTTAAAGCTTGGAAAAAAGGGATTTTAGGCCTTTTTGAAAGTGAGGGCGGCGTGTGAGGCCCCGGAACCGTCGGGATTCACCCTGAGGGGTTTTTTTTGCCGGTGCCCGGCGGGCGCTGCCGGGAGTTGTAGTTCTGAGGGGGGGGAGAGCCCCTGAGGGAGGGGAGGGGCTGCCAGGGCTCGTTTTGGGGGGAAAATTGTGATTTTTGGGGCTCCCTGAAGGGTTTTGAGGTGCCTGAGGGACTCAGGACGGTGTTCCGAGGAAAAAAACTCAGATTTGCGGAGAATTTCGGGTTTCTGAGGGGATTTAGCGTTGTGTTTTGAGGGGATTTAGAGTCCCTGAGCGACTCCGGGGTTGAATTTTGAGTGAAAAAAATCGTGATTTTGAGGGGAATCTGGGGCTCCTGAGGGGATTTAGGGTTGGATATTGAGGGGAAAATTGTGATTTTTGAGGGAAATCTGGAGTTCCTGAGGTGAAAAATAGATTTAAGGGGATTTGGGGTTCCTGAGGGGATTTGGGGTTGAATTCGGAGGGAAAAATTGTGATTTTTGTGGGAATTTTGGGGCTCCTGAAGGGATTTAGGGTTGGATTTTGAGGGAAAAAGTTGTGATTTTGGGGGAAAATTTCGGGTTCCTGAGGCGGAAAATGGGATTTAAAGGGATTTTGGGATCCCTGAGGGGGTTTAGAGTCCCTGAGAGGCTCTGGGGTTGTTCTGAGGGAAAAAATTGTGATTTTGAGGGAATTTTGGATTTCTGAGGGAATTTGGAGTCTCTGAGGGGATTTGGGGTTGAATTCTGAGGGGAAAATTGGGATTTTTGAGGGAATTTTGGGGTTCCTGAGAGGGAAAATGTGATTTAAGGGGATTTGGGGTCCCTGAGGGGATTTAGGGTTGAATTTTGAGGGGAAAAATTTGTGATTTTGAGGGAAATTTGGAGTTCCTGAGGGGAAAATGTGATTTTTGAGGGGAATTTGGGGTCGCTGAGGGGATCTGGGGGTGTTATGAGGGGAAAAATTGCGATTTTTGAGAAATTTCCGGTTCCTGAGGGGGAAAATAAGATTTAAGGGAATTTGGGGTCCCTGAGGGGATTTGGGATTGAATTCTGAGGGGAAAAGTTTTGATTTTTTGAGGGAAATTTGGGATTTCTGAGTGGGAAAATAAGATTTAAGGGAATTTGGGGTCGCTGAGGGGATTTGGGATTGAATTCTGAGGGGAAAATGTGATTTTTGAGGGGAATTTGGGGTTCCTGAGGGGAAAAATTGTGATTTATGAGGGGAATTTGGGGTTCCTGAGGGGATTTGGGGGTGTTATGAGGGGAAAAATTGTGATTTTTGAGGGAAATTTGGAGTTCTTGAGGGGAAAATTGTGACTTTGGGGGAATTGAGGATTTCTGAGGGGATTTAGGGCTGGATTCTGAGGGGAAAAATTGTGATTTTTGAGAAATTTGGGATTTCTGAGGGGGAAAATAAGATTTAAGGGAATTTGGGGTCGCTGAGGGGATTTGGGATTGAATTCTGAGGGGAAAATGTGATTTTTGAGGGGAATTTGGGAGTTTCTGAGGGGAAAAATTTTGATTTATGAGGGAAATTTGGGAGTTCCTGAGGGGGAAAATGTTATTTTGAGGGGAATTTGGGGTTCCTGAGGGGATTTGGGATTGAATTCTGAGGGTAAAAATTGTGATTTTTTGAGGGAAATTTGGGATTCCTGAGGGGAAAAATTTTGATTTATGAGGGAAATTTGGGGTTCCTGAGGGGAAAATTGTGACTTTGGGGGAATTGAGGATTTCTGAGGGGATTTAGGGTTGGATTTTGAGGGAAAAATTGTGATTTTTGAGGGGAATTTGGAGTTCCTCAGGAGACAATTGTGATTTTTGAGGGAAATTTTGGATTTCTGAGGGGAAAAATAAGATTTAAGGGGATTTGGGGTTGAATTCTGAAGGGAAAAAAATGTGATTTTTGAGGGGAAATTTGGAATTCCTGAGGGGGAAAATGTGATTTAAATGGAATTTGGGGTTTCTGAGGGGATTTGGTGCCCTCAGGCTCAGGTAGGGCTGAAACAACCCCAAAAATCACCCAAATTTCACCTAAAAATCACCCAAATCCTGCCAAAATCCTTCCCAAAATTCCAAAACTCCCCAAATTCACCAAAACCACCCCAGACTCCTCCAAAATCCCCCCCCCAAATCCCTAAAACCAACCCAGACCCCCCAAAAATCCCCTCAAAAATTCCAAAAATCCCCAAAAAAACCCCAAAATAAAAAAAAATCCCAAAACTCCCCCCAAAAATTCCCAAACTCCCCTAAAAATCTTCCCAAATATTCCAAAACTCCCCCTAAAATTCCCCCAAAAATCTCAAAACTTCCCCAAAAATCCCCATTAATTAATTAACTCTCCCCTAATTAACACCCCCCTCATTATGCAAATGAGCCCCAGCTGCTTTTTGGGGTTCCCCTTTTGCTTTTTTCCCCCCAAAATCCTCCCAGGGCCCCCAATTAATGAGTTCCTCATTAATGAAACCCTCATTAATTAATCCCTACTTAATGAGTTCTTAATGAATCTCTCATTAATGAATCTCTCATCAATAAATCATTAATGGATCCCTAATTAATGAGTCCCTCATTAATAAATCATTAATGGGTCCCTCATTAATGAATCCTTAATTAATCTCTTATTAATGGACCCCTCATTAATGGATCCCTCATTAATAAATTATTAACAGATCCCTCATTAATGTATTCCTAATTAATGAATCCCTCATTAATGAATCATTAATGAATCATTAATGAATCTCTCATTAATAAATCCCTCATTAATAAATCATTAATGGGTCTCTCATTAATGAATCCTTAATTAATCTCTTATTAATGGATCCCTCATTAATGGATCCCTCATTAATAAATTATTAATAGAACCCTCATTAATGTATCCCTAATTAACGAATCCCTCATTAATGAATCATTAATGAATCACTCATTAATAAATCCCTCATTAATGTTTTTTATCTTTTAATATTTATTCCCAATTTCCCTCAATTTATTCTCATTTTTAAGAATTTTTTTTCCCATTTTTAGCAATTTTCTCCCTGATTTTTTGGGACCTTTTCCCACTTTTGAAAAACATTTTCTGGCTCATCCCTCATTCCCTCATTCCCAATCCCTTTTCCCGTTTTTTTTTCCCTTTCCATTAATTTTTCCAGAAATTCCATTTAAAAAATCCTGGAAAAATCCCCCAAAAAAATCCCCAAAAATCCCCCAAAAAATCAAAAACCCCAAACCCCCCAAAACTTTCCCATTTCCCCCAAATTCCCCTTTTTTCACCCCAAAATTCTGTTGGAATTTCAGCTGCAAACCCAGGAATTCTTAATGAGGGAACCCAATTAACGAGGGGGGTGGGGGAGGGGCGGGGCCTCCTTAACGAGCTCCGGAATTAACGAGCTCCGAATTTTTGGGCTCAAATCCCCAAAATTTGAGGGTTTTTTCCCCCTTTCTGGAGCCTCCTGGAATCCCTGGAGTTCAGGCAAGTTGCAATTGTGAGATTTGGGGATATTCATTAAGATTCTGGGTTAATTAGTGTTAATTAGGCTTAATTAAGATAAAACCGCAGCTTTATCCTGATTTTTTTCAGCTTTTTTCCAGGTTTTTTTCCCCTTTTTTCCTGTTATTATTAATTAGGATTATCCCCACTTAATCCCTCATTAATTAATCCCTAATTTAACAACTCATTAATTAATTAATTCCTTCATTTCTGCTCGTTTTGGGTTTCTTTCTTTTCTGTTCCCATTTCTTCCAATGTTTTTATGCAACAAAAAAAAACAACTTGGAATCTTTTTTTTTTTTTTTTCCATGGGGAATAATTAAAGCTCATTAAAAGCTCGTTAAGTTTTAATTATGCCCAGCTGAGGCCAAAGAGTTAAAAATTCTTTGGGTTGATGAAAAATCTTGGAGTTAATGATTAAATAAATTCCTTTTTTTCTTCCGGATTCGACTTCTGGGAATTCCCTAGCCTGGGAATTTTATTAAAAGTTTATTAAATAGTTTAATTAATAAATTTAATTATTTTATTTTAATAAAAATTGCCAGGTTTTGGGTCAGAATTTTACTTAAAATTCCCCCCAAAAATGTTGCAATTTTCCTTAAAATTAAAAAGGTCAGAATTTTCCTTAAAATTTCAAAAAAATTTTGGAATTTTCCCTAAAATTCCCAATTTTGGGGCTTCCAAATCCCAGTTTTTTGTTTCTGAAGTAATTGTTTTTCACTTTTTCCCACCTTTTTTTTTTAAATCCCAAATTTTTCCTCTGGAATTCCTGGAATTCCCCAAAATCCCCTGGAATTTGTAGATTTCTTTCCATGAAAATTCCCAAAATCCCCTGAAATTTTTTTTAGATTTATTTCCATGAAAATTCCCAAAAACTTTCTGGGATTTGTAGATTTATTTTCGTGGAAATTCCTCAGGAAAAAACTTGGAATTGCTGAATTTAATTCCCTTAAAATTCCCAAAAATCTCCTGGAATTTGTAGATTTATTTCCATAGAAATTCCCAAAAATCCCCTGAAAATTTTTAGATTTATTTTCTTGAAAATTCACACAAATTTCCTGAAATTTTTTAGATTTATTTCCATAGAAATTCCCAAAAATCCCTGAAATTTTTCAGATTTATTTCCATGAAAATTCCCAAAAATCCCTTAAATTTTTCAGATTTATTTCCTCGAAAATTCCCACAAACCTCCTGAAATTTTTCAGATTTATTTCCATGGAAATTCCCAGAATTCCTTGGAAATTTTTTAGATTTATTTCCATGAAAATTCCCAAAAATCCCTTAAATTTTTCAGATTAGTTCCCATGAAAATTCCCCCAAATCTCCTGAAATTTTTCAGATTTATTTCCATGAAAATTCCCAAAAATCCCCTGAAATTTTTTAGATTTGTTCCCATGAAAATTCCCACAAATCTCCTGAAATTTTTCAGATTTATTTCCATGAAAGCTCCCAAAAATCCCTGACATTTTTTAGATTTCTTTCCATGAAACTTCCCAAAAATCCCTGAAATTTTTTAGATTTATTTCCATAGAAATTCCCAAAAATCCCCTGAAATTTTTTAGATTTATTTTCTTGAAAATTCACACAAATTTCCTGAAATTTTTCAGATTTATTTCCGTAGAAATTCCCAAAAATCACCTGAAATTTTTCAGATTTATTTCCATGAAAATTCCCAAAAATCCCTGAAATTTTTTAGATTTATTTCCATGGAAATACCCAAAATTCCCCAGAAATTGTTTAGATTCATTTCCATGAAAATTCCCCCAAATCCCCTGAAAATTTTTCAGATTTATTTCCTTGAAAACTCCCATAATTCCATTCAATTTTTCTGAGAAATCCTCATCCTAAAACTTTTATTTTTCTTTTTCTCCGCAGAATTCGCCGCCATGCGCCGCCGCTCTTTTCCCGCCGTTCCTCCCGCAATTCCCGCTGTTCCCCATCCCCGTTTCCCCGTGACCTCCATCCCCAAATTCCCATTTTTCCCCGTTTCCCCGTGACCTCCATCCCCAAATTCCCATTTCTCCCCGTTTCCCGTGACCTCCACCCCCGAATTCCCATTTTTCCCCGTTTCCCCATGAGCTCCATCCCCAAATTCCCATTTTTCCCCGTTTCCCCATGACCTCCATCCCCCAATTCCCATTTTTCCCCGTTTCCCCGTGACCTCCATCCCCAATTCCCATTTTTCCCCGTTTCCCCATGACCTCCATCCCCAATTCCCATTTTTCCCCGTTTCCCCGTGACCTCCATCCCCGAATTCCCATTTTTCCCCGTTTCCCCATGAGCCCCAGCCCCAGGCTCCCGCTGGCACCATGAGCTCGCAGCGCTCCGACGTGCCCCCGGTGCCCAGGATGGGCGTCCGCGCCCGCGTGGCAGTGGCTGCCCAGCGCTCAGGGACGCTCCCGGGCGATTCGGCCCGCTGCCCCGCCAGCGCCTTTGCCGCTGGCGCAGCGCCGCGAGGCCGAAAGCTCGCCGAGAAACCCGCCCGAGCGGCGCTCGGCGGCAGCGCAGCAGCAGCGAGGCCACGCTGAGCGAGTGCGACGCCGAGGAGGCGCCGGAGCCGCGCGGCGCCGCGGGCGCCGGCTTGTTCCGCGAGTACGGCAGCACCTCGTCCATCGACGTGCAGGGCATCCCCGAGCAGAGCTTCTTCGAGATGCTCAACGAGTTCCGCGCCAAGAAACCGGAGCGGGCGGAAAACCGCCAGGAGCCGCCGAAGGAAAAGCCGCGCCGGCGCGCCAAGAACGACGAGTCCATCTTCAAAAAGCTGCGCGGCCCCAAAGAGCCCGAGGAGCCCCGGGCAGCAGAGCCCCCCAAAGCCTGGGTTTGCCGCAAAGGCTTCGCCCATTTCGACGTCCAGAGCCTTTTCTTCGAGGCCGTTTCTCCCGCCGGCGCCGCCCAGCGCCGCAACACCACGACCGGCGCCTCGGCCGCCTCGGCCGGCGCCGACCCCAACTTCTCCAGCACGGAGGATTTGAACTGCAAAGAGAACCTGGAGCAGGATTTAGGCGACGACACCAGCAACGAGCTCTTGCTGAGCTGTCCCCATTTCCGCAACGAGATCGGCGGCGGCTGCGGCCAGCGCGACGTCAGCTTCGCCCAGTCGGCCGCGCCCGCGGCGCCGGCGCTGCCCGAGCGCTGCCGGGCGGGCAGGCCCAGCAACGCCGGCGTCTCCGTGCTGGAGCCGCCCGAGGAGCAGCGCGAGCCCGACCGCCCGCGCGGCTACAGCGTGGAGCACGTGGACCTGGGCGCGCGCTACTACCGCCTCTACTTCCACGGCAAAGGTCGGGCACTCGGGGTGAATTTGGGAGTTTTTCTTGCAGGTTACTTGGCAGTTTCAGGTGAATATTGGAGGATTTTGGGGAATTTTTTTTTTGAGATTTAGGGGATTTTTTGGAGGATTTTTGGATTTTTTAGGGATTTTCAGGGGTTTTTTAAAGGATTTTTGAGGATTTTTGGGGATTTTTTAGAGGATTTTTGGGGATTTTTAGGGGATTTTTGAGGAATTTAAGGGTGAATTTAGAGGATTTTTGGAGGTTTTTGTGGGGGATTTTTAAGGAATTTAGGGTGACTTTTTGGGATCTTTTGGAGAATTTTTGGTGAATTTAGGGTGAATTTTGGAGATTTTTTGGAGAATTTTTGAGGAATTTAGGGTGAATTTAGAGGATTTTTTGGAGGATTTTTGAGGAATTCAGGCTGAATTTTGGAGATTGTTGTGGAGGATTTTTGGTGAATTTCGGGTGAATTTTGGAGATTTTTTTGGAGAATTTTTGAGGAATTTAGGATGAATTTAGAGGATTTTTGGAGGATTTTTGAGGAATTCAGGCTGAATTTTGGAGATTGTTGTGGAGGATTTTTGGTGAATTTCGGGTGAATTTTGGAGATTTTTTGGAGAATTTTTGAGGAATTTAGGGTGAATTTAGAGGATTTTTTGGAGGATTTTTTGAGGAATTCAGGCTGAATTTTGGAGATTGTTGTGGAGGATTTTTGGTGAATTTCGGGTGAGTTTTGGAGATTTTTTTGGAGGATTTTTGGGAAATTTTTGGATGAATTTAGAGGAATTTTTGAAGGGTTTTTGGTGAATTTCTGGTGAATTTTGGAGATTTTTGTTGGGGATTTTTGAGGAATTTAGTGTGAATTTAGAGAATTTTTTGGAGGATTTTTGGTGAATTTCAGGTGAATTTTGGAGATTTTTGTGAGGGATTTTTGAGGAATTTATGGTGAATTTTAGGATTTTTGGGGGATTTTTTGGAGGATTTTTGGCGGTTTTTGGGGATTTTTGGGAACGCTGGGATTTTTTGACAGGATTTTTGAGGAATTTAGAATAATTTTGGGGATTTTTGGGGAGTTTTTGACAGGATTTTTGAGGAATATCGTGTGAATTTTAGGGTGAATTTAGAAGAATTTTTTTGAGAAATTTAGTGTGAATTTAGTGTGAATTTAGAGGATTTTTGGAGGATTTTTGGGGAATTTAGGGTGAATTTTGGCGATTTTTTTGGAGGATTTTTGAGGAATTTAGGTGAATTTTGGCGATTTTTTGGAGGATTTTTGAGGAATTTAGAATAATTTTGGGGATTTTTTACAGGATTTTTGAGGAATTTCGGCTGAATTTTGGAATTTTTTGGAGGAATTTTGAGGAATTTTTGGAAATTCTGGGATTTTTGGGAATTTAGAGCGAATTTTAGGATTTTTTTGGGGGATTTTGGGATTTATTGGAGGAATTTTGAGGATTTTTTGGGGATTTTTTTTGAATTTTGGGTGAATTTTGGGGATTTTTGGAGTTTTTTGGGAATTTTGGGTGAATTTTTTGGGGATTTTTTGGAGGATTTTTCAGGAATTTAGGGTGAATTTAGGATGTTTGTGGGATTTTAGGATTTTTTGGGGACTTTTTAGAAATTTTGGGATTTTTGTTGAGAGTTTTTGAAGAATTTCAGGTGAATTTAGAGAATTTTTGGAGGAATTTTATGGAATTTAGGGTGAGTTTTGGGAATTTTGGGATTTTTGGAGGATTTTTTTGGAGAATTTTAGGGAATTCAGGGCATTTCTGGGGATTTTTTGGGAATTTTAGGGTTTTTTTGCATTTTGCAGATTTTTTGGAGGATTTTTGAGGAACTTGGAGGATTTTTGGGGATTTTTGGAATTCTTTTTGAGGATTTTTGGGATTTTTTTGGAGAATTTAGGGAGAATTTGGGGATTTTTTTGTTAATTTCTGTCAGAATTTTGGGATTTTTTGGAGGATTTTTTTGGAGATTTTTGGGATTTTTTTTGAGGATTTTTTTGGGGATTTTTTTGGGGATTTTGGGGTTTTTAAAGAATTTTTGGTATTTTAGGCTGAATTTAGGGGATTTTGGGGGATTTTTTTTTTTTCCCAATTTTGGGATTTTCCAGGGAATTTTGGGCTTTATTGAAATAGTTCTTTCAAATTTGGGGGATTATGGGGAATTTTGGGATTTTGGGGGTTTTTTTTTCAATTTTTTTAGAATTTTTGGGGAGATTTTTGGAGAAATTTAAGGAAATTTTTTTTTAATTTCTGCAGATTTTTTTAATTTTTTTTTTAATTTTAGGGGATTTGAGAGAATTTTAGGAGATTTGGGGGATTTTTTGGCCAATTTTTGGGGAAGTTTTGAAGAATTTTTTTTAATTTTCAGGAATGTTGGGGTCCCACAGCAGGAATGCTGAAAATGGGATTTTTTGGGAATTTTGGGATTTTTTTTTTTTTTAATTTTGGGGGATTTTTGGGGGATTTTTATTATTGATCTTTAATTTTTTTTTTTTTACAATTTTGAGATTTTTCTTTTTTGTCATTTTCCCCCTGATTTTTTTTTATTTCCTTTTTTTTCCTATTTCTCTCCAATTTTCTCCTTTTTTCTTCATTTTCCCCATTTTTCTGAATTTCTCAATTTTGTAAAATTTCTCCTTTTTCTTCCTCAATTTCTCCCATTTTTCCTGAATTCCTCCAAAATTTTTCCTAAAATTTCCCATTTTTTAAAATTCCCCATTTTTTTTGCTGAATTTCCCCATTTTTCCTTTTTTTCTTCCTATTTTTTCCTGAATTCTCTCATTTTTTCCTGTTTCTCTCCATTTCCCCCATTTTTTTCTGATTTCTCCAATTTTTCCTCAATTTCCCCTCTTTATTCCTGAATTTCTCCCCATTTTTCCCCATTTCTTTTCATTATTTCCCCATTTTTTCTGAATTTTCCCACTTTTTCCTGAATTCCTTTTTTTCAATTTTTTCCCATTTTTTCATGATTTTTTTTTTTCTCCATTTTCCCTCATTTTTTTCTGGATTTTTCAAATTTTTCCTGAATTTCCCCATTTTCCCTCAATTTCTCCTTGTTTTTTTTTTATTTCCCATTTTTTTCTGAATTTCCCCATTTTTCCCAAAATTTCCCCCATTTTTTTCTGTTTTTTTTTCCCCGATTTTTTCCCATTTTTTCTTGCAATTTCCCCAATTTTTTTCCTGAATTTCCCCCATTCTTTCCTGGTTTTCCCCCATTTTCCCCCATTTTTCCAATTTTTACCCCCAAAATTCTCATTTTTCCCCCTAAAATTCCCATTTTCTCCCCCAAAATTCTCATTTTAAGCCCCAAAATTCCCCTTTTCCCCCAAAATTTTCATTTTCTCCTCCCAAAATTCCCATTTTCCCCTCCTTTTTTCCCATTTTCCCCTCAAAATTCTCATTTTCCCTCCTAAAATTTCCAAGATTCCCTTTTTTTCCTCACTTTTCTTCTCCAAAATTCCCGTTTTCCCCTCCTTAAATTCCCATTTCCTGCCCTTAAAATTCCCATTTCCCCCAAAAATTTCCAAAATTCCCATTTTTCCTCCCAAAATTCCCATTTTCCCCATTTCCCCTCCCAAAATTCCCATTTTTTCCATTTTCTCCCAAATTCCTCAATTCTTCCTCCCAAAATTCCCTTTTTCCCTCCAAAAATTCCCATTTTCCCCCCAAAATTCCCATTTTTTTCCATCTTTTTCCCTCCAAATTCCCATTTCCCCCGAAAATTTCCAAAATTCCCATTTTCCTCCCAAAATTTCCATTTTGTCCCCCAAAATCCCCATTTCTTCCTCCCAAAATTCCCATTTTCCCCCCCAAAAATTCCCATTTTTTCCCTTTTCTCCCCCAAAATTCCCATTTTTCCTGTTTTCCCCCCATTTTTCCCCCAAAATTCCCATTTTCCCTCCAAAATTTCCAAAATTCCCATTTTTTTACCCCCCAAAATTCCCATTTCCCTTCTAAAATTTTTAATTTTCCCCCAAAATTCCCATTTTCCCCATTTCCTCTCCCAAAAATTCCCATTTTTCCCCATTTTCCTCCCAAAATTCCCATTTTTTCCCATTTTTTACTCCCCAAATTCCCCATTTCTTCTTCCCAAAATTCCCATTTTCCCCCCAAAATTCCCATTTTTCCCATTTCCCCTCCCAAAATTCTCATTTTTTCTTATTTTTCCCCCATTTTTCCCTTTTCTCCCCCCCAAAATTCCCATTTCCCCCCAAAATTCCCATTTTTTCCCTTTTTTCTCCCCAAAATTCCCATTTTCCCCCCAAACTTTCCAAAATTCCCATTTTTCCCTCAGAATTCCCATTTTCCCCTATTTTTCCCCCATTTCCTTCCCACAGTTCCCATTTCCTCTCCCAGAATTCCCAAAATTCCCAAATTTTCTTTTTCTCCCATTTTCCTCCCAAAATCCCAATTTTTTTCCCATTTCCCCTCCCAAAATTCCCATTTTCCTCCCAAAATTCCCGTTTTTTCCCACATTTTACTCCCCAAATTGCCCATTATTCTTCCCAAAATTCCCATTTTCCACCCAAAATTCCCATTTTTCCCCATTTCCCCTCCCAAAATTCCCATTTCACCCCGTTTTCGTCCCAAAATTCTCATTTTTTCCTCCCAAAATTCCCATTTCCTCTCCCAAAATTTCCACAATTCCCATTTTCCTCCCAAAATTCCCATTTTGTCCCCCAAAATCCCCATTTCTTTCTCCCAAAATTCCCATTTTCCACCCCAAAATTTCCAAAATTCCCTTTTTGCCCCCAAAAATTCCCATTTTTTCCCTCAAAATTCCTATTTTTCCTCCCAAAATTCCCATTTTTCCTCCCACAATTCCCATTTCCTCTCCCAAAATTCCCCAAAATCCCCCAAAATTCCCCAAATTCCCATTTTTTCCCCAGAGCACTCCAACTACTTTGGGCTGGACGAGAAGTTGGGTCCCGTGGCCGTGAGCGCGCGGCGGGAGCGGCTGGAGGAGCCCCCAGAGCTCAGCCCCCAGTTCCTGCACAGGCTCATCCTCAGGACCAGCCAGGTGGGAATTCCCAAAAATCCCAAAATTCCCAAAATTCAAATTATCCCCAAAAAAATCCCCAAAAAAATCCAAAAAAATTCACCCAAAAAAAATTGATAAAAATCGATAAAATTCACCCCAAACCCCTCAGAGCTCAGCCCCCAGTTCCTGCACAGGCTCATCCTCAGGTGGGAACATCTCAGAACTCCCAAAAATCCCAAAAATTTCTATTATTCAAATTATCCCAAAAAAATCCCCCCAAAAAATTCAAAAAAATTCACCCAAAAATCAAAAAATTTGATAAAAATCGATAAAATTCACCGCAAACCCCTCAGAACTCAGCCCCCAGTTCCTGCACAGGCTCATCCTCAGGACCAGCCAGGTGGGAATTCCCAAAAATCCCAAAATATTCCCTAAAATTCAAATTATCCCCAAAAAAAATCCCCAAAAAATCCAAAAAAATTCACCCCAAAAATCAAAAAATTGATAAAATTCCCCCAAAACTGCCCCAGAGCTCAGCCCCCAGTTCCTGCACAAGCTCATCCTCAGGACCAGCCAGGTGGGAATTCCCAAAAATCCCAAAATTCCCAAAATTCAAATTATCCCAAAAAAATCCCCAAAAAAATCCAAAAAAATTCACCCAAAAATCAAAAAAATTGATAAAAATCGATAAAATTCATCCCAAACCCCTCAGAGCTCAGCCCCCAGTTCCTGCACAGGCTCATCCTCAGGTGGGAACATCTCAGAACTCCCAAAAATCCCAAAAATTTCTATTATTCAAATTATCCCAAAAAAATCCCCCCAAAAAATTCAAAAAAATTCACCCCAAAATCAAAAAATTTGATAAAAATCGATAAAATTCACCCCAAACCCCTCAGAACTCAGCCCCCAGTTCCTGCACAGACTCATCCTCAGGAGCAGCCAGATGGGAATTCCCAAAATTCCCAAATATTCCTAAAATTCAAATTATCCCAAAAAAATCCCCCAAAAAAATCCAAAAAAATTCACCCAAAAATCAAAAAAATTCACCCAAAAATCCCCCAAAACTGCCCAGAGCTGGAGCTCAGTTCCTGCACAGGCTCATCCTCAGGACCAGCCAGGTGGGAATTCCCAAAAATCCCAAAATTCCCAAAATTCAAATTATCCCAAAAAAATCCCCAAAAAAATCCAAAAAAATTCACCCAAAAAAAAATTGATAAAAATCGATAAAATTCACCCCAAACCCCTCAGAGCTCAGCCCCCAGTTCCTGCACAGGCTCATCCTCAGGTGGGAACATCTCAGAACTCCCAAAAATCCCAAAAATTTCTATTATTCAAATTATCCCAAAAAAATCCCCCCAAAAAATTCAAAAAAATTCACCCCAAAAATCAAAAAATTTGATAAAAATCGATAAAATTCACCGCAAACCCCTCAGAACTCAGCCCCCAGTTCCTGCACAGGCTCATCCTCAGGAGCAGCCAGATGGGAATTCCCAAAATTCCCAAATATTCCTAAAATTCAAATTATCCCAAAAAATCCCCCAAAAAATTCAAAAAAATTCACCCCAAAAATCAAAAAAATTCACCCTAAAATTCCCCCAAAACTGCCCCAGAGCTCGAGCCCCCAGTTCCTGCACAAGCTCATCCTCAGGACCAGCCAGGTGGGAATTCCCAAAAATCCCAAAATTCCCAAAATTCAAATTATCCCAAAAAAATCCCCAAAAAAATCCAAAAAAATTCACCCAAAAATCAAAAAAATTGATAAAAATCGATAAAATTCACCCCAAACCCCTCAGAGCTCAGCCCCCAGTTCCTGCACAGGCTCATCCTCAGGTGGGAACATCTCAGAACTCCCAAAAATCCCAAAAATTTCTATTATTCAAATTATCCCAAAAAATCCCCCCAAAAAATTCAAAAAATTCACCCCAAAAATCAAAAAAATTTGATAAAAATCGATAAAATTCACCGCAAACCCCTCAGAACTCAGCCCCCAGTTCCTGCACAGGCTCATCCTCAGGACCAGCCAGGTGGGAATTCCCAAAAATCCCAAATATTCCTAAAATTCAAATTATCCTAAAAAAATCCCCCCAAAAAATTCAAAAAAATTCACCCCAAAATCAAAAAAATTGATAAAATTCCCCCCAAACTCCCCAGAACTCAGCCCCCAGTTCCTGCACAAGCTCATCCTCAGGACCAGCCAGGTGGGAATTCCCAAAAATCCCAAAATTCCCAAAATTCAAATTATCCCAAAAAAATCCCCCAAAAAATTCAAAAAAATTCACCCAAAAATCAAAAAATTTGATAAAAATCGATAAAATTCACCCCAAACCCCTCAGAGCTCAGCCCCCAGTTCCTGCACAGGCTCATCCTCAGGTGGGAACATCTGAGAACTCCCAAAAATCCCAAAAATTTCTAATATTCAAATTATCCCAAAAAAATCCCCCCAAAAAATTCAAAAAAATTCACCCAAAAATCAAAAAATTTGATAAAAATTGATAAAATTCACCCCAAACCCCTCAGAACTCAGCCCCCAGTTCCTGCACAGACTCATCCTCAGGAGCAGCCAGGTGGGAATTCCCAAAATTCCCAAA
Source organism: Luscinia megarhynchos (assembly GCA_034336665.1). NCBI lineage: Eukaryota > Metazoa > Chordata > Aves > Passeriformes > Muscicapidae > Luscinia > Luscinia megarhynchos. The sequence goes on along the minus strand of JAPFBE010000222.1, from coordinate 49,000 downwards.
TATTCCTAAAATTCAAATTATCCCAAAAAAATCCCCCCAAAAAATTCAAAAATATTCACCCCAAAATCAAAAAAATTGATAAAATTGCCCCCAAACTCCCCCAGAGCTCAGCCCCCAGTTCCTGCACAGGCTCATCCTCAGGACCAGCCAGGTGGGAATTCCCAAAAATCCCTAAATTCCCAAAATTCAAATTATCCCAAAAAAAATCCCCCCAAAAATCCAAATAAATTCACCCAAAAATCAAAAAAAATTTGATAAAAATCGATAAAATTCACCCCAAACCCACTCAGAGCTCAGCCCCCAGTTCCTGCACAGACTCATCCTTAGGTGAGAACATCTCAGAATTCCCAAAAATTCCCGAAATTCCCAAAATTAAAATTATCCCCAAAAAATCCCCCCAAAAAATTCAAAAAAATTCACCCCAAAAATAAAAAAAAATTGATAAAAATCGATAAAATTCACCCCAAATTCCGAACCAGCAGGGTCAGAATTCCCAAAAATCCCAAAATTCCCAAAATTAAAATTATTCCAAAAAACCCCAAAAAATCCAAAGGATAAAATTTCAGGATAAAATTCACAAAGTTTTTGATAAAATTGCCATAATTTGGGGATAAAATTCACAAAATTTGGGATAAAATCCCTGAATTTTAGGAAAAAACTCCCTCAATTTCAGATGTAAAATCCCTCAGTTTTGGGATAAAATTCCCAGAATTTTTGTATAGAATTCTCTCATATTTAGGGTCAAATCTCTGAATTTTGGGATCCATTTTCAGCTAAAACCCCTTGAATTGATCCCAAAAAAATCAAAATTTCATCTCATTTCTCCTGATTTTCGAGCTCTTTATCCCAGAATTTTTATCCAAAATGTTTAATTTAATCCCAGGTTTTTTTTTAATCCCAGTTTTTTTAATCCTGGATTTTTCCCAGCTGGTTATTCTCCATGGCTTCAGGAAATTCTGGAATTCAACAAATTTTTCTGGTTTAATTTCTTTCAGTTTTAGGATTAAAATTCCCAGAATATTAGGATAAAATTTCCTCAATTTTTAGGGTAAAAATCCTGATTTTGGGATGAAATTCCCTCAATTTTTAGGGTAAATCCTCTCAGGTTTGGAATAAGATTCCCACAATTTGGAGTCAAATCCCTGAATTTCAGGATAAAATTCCCAGAATTTCGGGATAAAAATCCCTCAATTTTGGGATAAAATTTCCAGAACTTCAGGATAAAAATTCCTCAATTTTTGGATAAAACTCCCCCAATTTCACGATAAAAATCTCTCAGTTTTGGGATTAAATTCCCACAATTTTGGGATAAAATCCCCACAATTTTGTGGCCAAATCCCACAATTTTGGCACTAAATTCCCAGAATTTTGGGATAAAATTCCCGCATTTTCAGGGTTGAATCTCTGAATTTTGGGATCAATTTTGGGATAAAATTGCCACAATTTGGGGATAAAAGTCCCACAAATTTGGGCTAAAATCCCTGAATTTTGGGATGAAATTCCCTCAGTTTTGGGATAAAATTCCCTCAATTTCAGATTTAAAATCCCTCAATTTTGGGATAAAATCCTCTCAATTTTGGGATAAAATTCCCACAATTTTGGAACAAAATTCCTCAACTTTGGGCAAAAACCTCTTGAATTGATCCCCGAAATTGGCGATTTAATCTCGTTTCTCCTGATTTTCGAGCTCTTTATCCCGGATTTTTTAAAATCCTGTTTAATTTAATCCCAGATTTTTTTTAACCCCAGATTTTTTTAAATCCTGGTTTTTTCCCCATGTTTTCCAGCTGGTGACTCTCCGTGGCTCCATCCTGGAGGACGCCGTGCCCAGCACGTCCAAGGCCGGCTCCGGCCGCGGGATCCCCCTGCGGGAGATCCTGGAGTTCGTCGTTCCCGAGCTGAACACGCACTGCCTGCGGCTGGCGCTGGCCACGCCCAAGGTCACCGAGCAGCTGCTCAAGCTGGACGAGCAGGGGGTGAGCAGCCCTCAATTTGGGGAGTTTTGGGAATTTTTGGGATTTTTTGGGGAATTTTCTGGGATTTTTTAGGATTTTTTGGGGGATTTTTTGGGAATTCTTGAATTTTCTAGGATTTTTCTGGGATTTTTGATGGATGTTTTTGGGTTTTTGGGGAGGCATTTTCTCTGATTTTTTTAGGAATTTTTGGAATTTTGGGGATTTTTCGAAGGATTTTATGTGAGTTTTTGGGATTTTTTGGGGGGATTTTTTTCCGCGGGATTTTTGGGAATTTTTGGGGAATTTCTGGCATTTGGGGGTTTCTGGGATTGCCACGCCCAAGGTCACCGAGCAGCTGCTCAAGCTGGACGAGCAGGGGGTGAGCAGCCCTCAATTTGGGGAGTTTGGGAATTTTTTGGGAATTATCTGGGATTTTGGGGGATTTTCTGGGAATTTTCTGGGATTTTTTGGGATTTTTTGGGAATTTTTCTTGAATTTTCTAGGATTTTTCTGGGATTTTTGATGGATATTTTTGGGTTTTTGGGGAGGCATTTTCTGTGATTTTTTTTGGAATTTTTGGGATTTTTCGGGATTTTTCTAAGGATTTTACGTGAGTTTTTGGGATTTTTTTTGTGGATTTTTTTTTGCGGGATTTTTGGGAATTTTTGGGGAATTTCTGGAATTTGGGGGTTTCTGGGATTGCCACGCCCAAGATCACCGAGCAGCTGCTCAAGCTGGATGAGCAGGGGGTGAGCAGCCCTCAATTTGGGGAGTTTGGGAATTTTTGGGATTTCTTTGGGAATTTTCTGGGATTTTGGGGGATTTTCTGGGATTTTTTAGGATTTTTTGGGAGTTTTTTGGGAATTTTTCTTGAATTTTCTAGGATTTTTTTTGGATTTTTGATGGATATTTTTGGTTTTTTTGGGAGGCATTTTCGGTGATTTTTTTGGGAATTTTTGGGATTTTTTGGGATTTTTCTAAGGAATTTTACGTGAGTTTTTGGGATTTTTTGGGGGGGATTTTTTCCCGCGGGATTTTTGGGGAATTTCTGGAAGTTGGGGGTTTCTGGGATTGCCACCCCCAAGGTCACCGAGCAGCTGCTCAAGCTGGACGAGCAGGGGGTGAGCAGCCCTCAATTTGGGGAGTTTTGGGAATTTTGGGGAATTTTTTTGGAATTTTCTGGGATTTTGAGGATTTTCTGGGAATTTTTAGGATTTTTTGGGGATTTTTTGGGAATTTTTCATGAATTTTCTAGGATTTCTCTGTGATTTCTGATACATATTTTTGGGTTTTTGGGGAGGTATTTTCTCTGATTTTTTTAGGAATTTTTGGAATTTTTGGGATTTTTCTAAGGATTTTATGTGAGTTTTTGGGATTTTTTTTGTGGATTTTTTTTGCGGGATTTTGTGAGATTTTTTTGGGGAAATTTCTGGAATTTGGGGGTTTCTGGGATTGCCACGCCCAAGGTCACCGAGCAGCTGCTCAAGCTGGACGAGCAGGGGGTGAGCAGCCCTCAATTTGGGGAGTTTGGGAATTTTTTGGGAATTATCTGGGATTTTGGGGGATTTTCTGGGATTTTTTGGGATTTTTTGGGAATTTTTCTTGAATTTTCTAGGATTTTTCTGGGATTTTTGATGGATATTTTTGGGTTTTTGGGGAGGCATTTTCTGTGATTTTTTTTGGAATTTTTGGAATTTTTTGGGATTTTCTAAGGATTTTACGTGAGTTTTTGGGATTTTTTTTGTGGATTTTTTTTTGCGGGATTTTTGGGGACTTTTTGGGGAATTTTCTGGAATTTGGGGGTTTCTGGGATTGCCACGCCCAAGATCACCGAGCAGCTGCTCAAGCTGGATGAGCAGGGGGTGAGCAGCCCTCAATTTGGGGAGTTTGGGAATTTTTGGGATTTCTTTGGGAATTTTCTGGGATTTTGGGGGATTTTCTGGGATTTTTTAGGATTTTTGGGAGTTTTTTGGGAATTTTTCTTGAATTTTCTAGGATTTTTTTGGGATTTTTGATGGATATTTTTGGGTTTTTGGGAGGCATTTCGGTGATTTTTTGGGAATTTTTGGGATTTTTGGGATTTTTCTAAGGAATTTTACGTGAGTTTTGGGATTTTTTGGGGGGATTTTTTCCTTCGGGATTTTTGGGGAATTTCTGGAATTTGGGGGTTTCTGGGATTGCCACGCCCAAGGTCACCGTGCAGCTGCTCAAGCTGGACGAGCAGGGGGTGAGCAGCCCTGAATTTGGGGAGTTTTGGGAATTTTTGGGAATTTTTTGGGAATTTTCTGGGATTTTTGGGGATTTTCTGGGAATTTTTAGGATTTTTGGGGGATTTTTTGGGAATTTTTCTTGAATTTTCTAGGATTTTTCTGGGATTTTTCCTGGATGTTTTTGGGTTTTTGGGGAGGCATTTTCTCTGATTTTTTTAGGAATTTTTGGAATTTTTGGGATTTTTCTAAGGATTTTACGTTATTTTTTGGGATTTTTTTTGTGGATTTTTTTTTGCGGGATTTTGTGAGATTTTTTTGGGGGAAATTTCTGGAATTTGGGGGTTTCTGGGTTTGCCATGCCCAAGGTCACCGAGCAGCTGCTCAAGCTGGATGAGCAGGGGGTGAGCAGCCCTCAATTTGAGGGGAGTTTGGGAATTTTTGGGGTAATTTTCTGGGATTTTTGGAGATTTTTTTTGGATTTTTTTGGGATGTTTTGGGAATTTGTTTGGATTTTTTATGGATTTTTGGTAGATATTTTTGTGTTTTTGGGGGGGCATTTTTTGAAATTTTTGGGGGATTTTCTGGGAATTTTTAGGAATTTTTGGGGAATTTCTGGGATTTTTTGGAAATTTCTGTGATTTTTTCCCTGGTTTTAGGGGATTTTCCAGAACTATTTTGGGTGTATTTTTGGAGGATTTTGGGGGGATTTTTTGGGAATTTCTGGAATTTGGGGATGGTTTTGGCTTTAGGGATTCCAAAGCTTGAAGGATTCCTGGGATTTGGGGGGAATTCCTGGAACTTGGGAGTTTCTGGGATTTGGGATTTTTCTGGGAGGTTTTGGTGGAAATTTCTGGGAAATTCCCCCCGAAGTTGGGGAATCCCAAAGATCAAAGGATTCTAAGAGTTGGTTGAAGGATCCCAAAGGTTGGTTGATCCCAAGAGTTGGTTAAAGGATCCCAAGGGTTGGTTGAGGGATCCCAGGAGTTGGTTGAAGGATCCCAAAGATTGGTTGATCACAAGGGTTGGTTGATCCCAAGAGTTGGTTGAAAGATCCCAAGGGTTGGTTGATCCCAAGAGTTGGGTGAAGGATCCCCAGGATTGGTTGATCCCCAGAATTGGTTGAAGGGTCCCAAGGGTTGGTTGAAGGATCCCAAGGGTTGGTTGAGGGATCCCAGGAGTTGGTTGAAGGATCCCAAGGATTGGTTAGTCCCAGGGGTTGAAGGATCCCAAGAGTTGGGTGAAGGATCCCCAGGATTGGTTGATCCCAAGAGTTGGTTGAAGGATCCCAGGGGTTGGTTGAATGATCCCAAGGGTTAGTTGAGGGATCCCAAGGGTTGGTTGAGGGATCCCAGGAGTTGGTTGAAGGATCCCAAAGATTGGTTGATCACAAGGGTTGGTTGATCCCAAGAGTTGGTTGAAAGATCCCAAGGGTTGGTTGATCCCAAGAGTTGGGTGAAGGATCCCCAGGATTGGTTGATCCCAAGAATTGGTTGAAGGGTCCCAAGGGTTGGTTGAAGGATCCCAGGGGTTGGTTGAGGGATCCCAGGAGTTGGTTGAAGGATCCCAAGGATTGGTTAGTCCCAGGGGTTCAAGGATCCCAAGAGTTGGGTGAAGGATCCCCAGGATTGGTTGATCCCAAGAATTGGTTGAAGGGTCCCAAGGGTTGGTTGAAGGATCCCAAGGGTTGGTTGAGGGATCCCAGGAGTTGGTTGAAGGATCCCAAGGATTGGTTAGTCCCAGGGGTTGAAGGATCCCAAGAGTTGGGTGAAGGATCCCCAGGATTGGTTGATCCCAAGAGTTGGTTGAAGGGTCCCAGGGGTTGGTTGAAGGCTCCCAAGAGTTGGATGAAAGATCCCAAGAGTTGAAGGATCCCAAGAGTTGGTTAATCCCAGGGGTTGAAGGATCCCAAGGTTTGGTTGATTCCAAGAGTTGAACCACCCATCCCAAACTCCTCCAAGCCCCAACCTTTGCCGAATCGCCGCTTTCCCCGCAGCTGTGCCGGCGGCACAAGGTGGGGATCCTGTACTGCAAGGCCGGGCAGAGCTCGGAGGAGGAGATGTACAACAACGAGGCGGCCGGGCCCGCGCTCGACGAGTTCCTCACGCTGCTGGGGGAGAAGGTTTCCCTAAAATCCTTCACCAAGTACGCGGCGCAGCTCGACACCAAGAGTGAGTCTGGGGATCCCGGGAGGGAATCTGGGAGATCCCAACGGTTGGATAGTTCCAAAAGTTGGGGGTCCCCAAAGGATGAAGGATCCCAAGGGTTGAAGATTCCCAAGGGTTGAAGAGTTTCAGGAAAGGATTCCAAGAGTTGGGTGAATCCAAGGGTTGAAGGTTCCCAAAGATTGAAGGATCCCAAGGGTTGAAGAATTCCAGGAAAGGATTCCAAGAGTTGGGAGATCTCAAGAGTTGAGGGATTCTAAAATTTGGGGGTTCCCAAGGGTTGAAGCATCCCAAAACTTCAAGGATCCCAAAGGCTGAAAGGTTACAAGAGTTGTGAGATCCCAAAGGTTGAAGGATCAATCCCTGAAAGGATTCCAAGAGTTGGGGAATCCCAAGAGTTGGAGCCTCCTGGGGGAGAAGGTTTCCCTCAAATCCTTCACCAAGTACGCGGCGCAGCTCGACACCAAGAGTGAGTTCGGGGATCCCGGGAGGGAATCTGGGAGATCCCAACGGTTGGGTAGTTCCAAAAGTTGGGAGATCCCAAAGGTTGAAGGATCCCAAGGGTTGAAGATTCCCAAGGGTTGAAGAATTTCAGGAAAGGATTCCAAAAGTTGGGGGATCCCAAGGGTTGAAGGTTCCCAATGGTTGGATGGTCCCAAAAGTTGGGTGATCATGGACATTGAAGGTTCCTGAGGTTTGAAGGATCCCAAGAGTTGGGATATCCCAAGTGTTGAGGGGATTCGAAGGGTTGGGTGATCCCAGAAGTTGGGAGATCCCAAGAGTTGAAGGATCCCAAGGTTTGGATGATGCCAGAAGTTGGAGGATCCCAAGGGTTGAAGGATTCTAGCAGTTGGGCGATCCCAATAAAGGATTCCAAGAGTTGGGTGAACCCAAAGGTTGAATGATCCCAAAACTTGGACGATCCCAAGGGTTGAAGGATTCCAAGAGTTGGGAGATCCCAAGAGTTGGAACCTCCTGGGGGAGAAGGTTTTCCCCAAATCCTTCACCAAATACACGGTGCAGCTCGACACCAAGAGTGAGTTCAGGGATCATGTGAGGGTCCTGGAATCTGGGAGATTCCAAGGGTTGAAGGATCCCAAGAGTTGGGAGATCCCAAGGGTTGAAGATTCCCAAGGGTTGAAGATTCTCAAGGGTTGAAGAATTTCAGGAAAGGATCCCAAAACTTGAAGGATCTCAAGGATTGAAAGATCCCGAGAGTTTGGTGGTCCCAGAACTTGAAGGATCCTAAGGGCTGAAGGATTCCAGGAAAGGATTCCAAGAGTTGGGAGATCCCAACGTTCGAAGGATCTCAAGGGTTGGCGATTCCCAAGAGTTGAAGGATCCCAGAAGTTTGGGGATCCCAAGGGTTGGGTGGAGGATCCCTGAGATTGGGGAATCCCAAACCTTGAAGGATTCCAAGGGTTGAAGGATCCCAAAGTTTGAAGGCTCCCAAGGGTTGAAGGATTCCAAAAGTTGGGGGATCCCAAGGGTTGAAGGATCCCAAGGGTTGGGTGGGCCCCAGTTGAACTCCAAGAGTGAGTTCTGGGATTCATTTCCAAAATCTGGGATTTCACCGTCTCCTCTTTTCGGGATTTCACCCGATCCTATTTTCTGGGATTTCACCTTCTCCTGCTTTTGGGATTTCACCTTCTCCTATTTTTGGGATTTCACCTTCTCTTCTTCTCAGGATTTCACCATCTCATTTTTTTGGGATTTCACTGTCCCCTCTTTTCGGGATCTCATTGGTTCCTCTTTCCAGGATTTCAGAGTCTCCTGTTTTTGGGATTTCATTGTCTCCTATTTTTGTTATTTCACCCTCTCCTGTTTCCAGGATTTCACCATCTTGTCTTCTTGGGATTTCACCGTTTCCTCTTTTTGTGATTTCACCATCTCTTTTTTCTGGGATTTCACTGTCTCCTATTTTTGGGATTTCATTGTTTCTCTTCTTTTTGGGATTTCACTTTCTTCTCTTTCTGGGATTTCACTGTCTTGTCTTTTTGGGATTTCACTATTTCCTCTTTTTGTGATTTCACCATCTCTTTTTTCTGGGATTTCACCTTCTCCTATTTTTGGGGTTTCACCGTCTCTTTTTGGGGTTTCACCGTCTGGTCCTTTCCCGGTTTTCCGCAGCCGACTCCACGGGCACGCACTCGCTCTACACCACGTACCAGGACTACGAGATCATGTTCCACGTGTCCACCATGCTGCCCTACACCCCCAACAACCGCCAGCAGGTAAACTTTGGTTGGAGGATCCCTGAGATTGGGGGATGACGAGGGTTGGGTGGTCCCAGAATTGGGGGATCCCCAGGACTGGGTGGGAGATCCAAGGGTTGAAGGATTCTGAGAGCTGTGGGATCCCAAGGGTTGAATGATCCCAAGGGTTGATTGAGGAATCCAAGAGTTGTGGGACCCCAAGGGTTGGATGATCACAAGGATTGGTTGATTCCAAGGATTGGTTGAGGAATCCAAGGCTTGAAGGGTCCCAGGAGTTGGAGGATCCCTGAAACTAGGGAATCCCAAGAGTTGGGTGGTCCCAAGTTGGGGGATCCCAAAGTTTGAAGGATTTCACGAGTTGAATGATGCCAGAGTTTGGTTGGAGGATCTCTGAGACTGGGGGATCCTGAGGGTTGGGTGGTCCCAGAATTGGGGGATCCTCATGGTTGGGTGGGAGATCCCAAGGGTTGAAGGATTCTGAGAGTTGGGGGATCCCAAGGATTGGATGTTCCCAAGGGCTGATTGAGGAATCCCAGAATTGGAGGATCCCAAGGGTTGGGTGGGAGACCCAAGGGTTGAAGGATTCTGAGAGTTGTAGGATCCCAAGGGTTGGATGATCCCAAGGGTTGGATGATCCCAGGGGTTGGCTGAGGGATCCAAGACTTGAAGGATCTCAAGAGTTGGGGGATCCCTAAGGATTGGGGAATCCCTGAAATCTGGGAATCCCAAAAATTGGATGATTCCAAAGATTGAAGGTTCCCAAGGGTTGAAGGATTCCAAGAGTTGAACGATCCCAAAATTTTTTGGAAGATCCCTGAGATTGGATGATCCCAAGGATTGGTTGAGGGATCCAAAGGTTGAAGGATCCCAAGAGTTGGGGGATCCCTGAAATTAGGAAATCCCAAGAGTGGGGTGGTCCCAGAAATTGGGGTATCTCAACGTTTGAAGAATTCCAAGAGTTTTGGGGTGGGGTCCCAAGAATTGGAAGATCCCAAAGATTGGAAGATCCCCAAGACTGGATGATCCCAAGGGCTGAGGGATCCAAGGATTGGATGATCCCAGGGGTTGGTTGAGGGATCCCAAGGATGGAAGATCCCAAGGATTGGTTGGAGGATCCCAAGAGTTGATTGGATGATCCCAAGGATTGAATGATCCCAGAATTGGTTGGGTGATCCCAAGAATTCCAAAAACTCAACAACCACCCCAAATCTTCATCCCACCCATTCCCACTATTTTAAAATTTCTCCTCCCCCCCTAAAAAAAACCCCAACCCCCTTCCCAGCTGCTCCGGAAGCGCCACATCGGCAACGACATCGTCACCATCATCTTCCAAGAGCCGGGCGCGCTGCCGTTCACGCCGCAGAACGTCCGCAGCCACTTCCAGCACGTCTTCATCATCGTGCGCGCCCACCAGCCGTGCTCTGACAACGTCTCCTACAGGTGGGGCCAGAAACCGGCCAAGAAAATCACCAAAAATAACAAAAAGCTACAAGAATCATCCAAAAGTTGCCAAAAATCACCAAGAAGTTGCAAAAAATTATCGAAAATTCCTCAAAATTACCAAAAAGGTGCAAAAGGTACCAAAAAATTGCAAAAAGTTACCAATTACCAAAAAGTTGCAAAAAATTATCAAATATCCTCCAAAATTACCAAAACGTTGCAAAAAATTACCAAAAAGTTGCAAAGAATTATCAAAAATACCTCAAAATTACTAAAAGTTTAAAAAACCCCCGAAGAGTTGCAAAAAAATTCCCAAAAATTAGCAAAAAGTTGAGAAAAATACCAAAAATAAAAAAAAATTAAATCCCTCAAAATTACTAAAAAGTGGCAGAAAGCACCAAAAAGTTTAAAAGTTCACCAAAATCACTCAAAATTACCAAAAATTTGAAAAAAGTACCAAAAAGTTGGAAAAAAATACCAAAAATCCCCCAAATTGTAAAAAAGTGGCAAAAATTGCCATAAAGTAGAAAAAATTACCAAAAAGTTGAAAGGACTACCAAAAATCACCTCAAAATTACCAAAAAGTTGCAAAAAGTCCCAAAAAGTTGAAAAAAATACCAAAACTCCCCCAAATTACAAAAAAGTAGCAAAAAGTAACAAAAAGTTGTAAAAAATTATCAAAAATACCTCAAAATTACCAAAAAGGCGCAAAAAGTACCAAAAAATTGCAAAAAATTGCCAAAATTACCAAAAAGTTGCTAAAAAAAATCAAATATCCTCCAAAATTACCAAAACATTGCAAAAATTGTCAAAAATTACAAAGAATTGTCAAAAAAACCTGAAAATTACTAAAAGTTTAAAAAAACCAAAAAGTTGCAAAAAATTCCTAAAAATTATCCGGAAGTTGTAAAAAATTGTCAAAAATCCCTCAAAATTACCAAAAAGTTTTTAAAATCCCCAAAAAGTTAAAATTTCCAATGATCCCGAAGATTGGTCGGACGATCCCAAGGGTTGAAGAATCCCAAGATTTGGTTGGATCATTCCAAGATTTGGGTGATCCCTAAAATTTGGTTGGGAGGATCCTAAAATTTGGATGATCCCAATATTTGGATGATCTCAGGTATTGGATGATCCCAAGATTGGTTGGAGGATCCCTAAAATTGGGTTGGAGGATCCCAAAATTTGGACGATCCCAAAGATTGGTTGGATGATCCCAAAGGTTGAAGGATGCCAAAAATTGGTTGAAGGATATCTAAAAATGGGGTTGAAGGATCCCAAAATTTGCATGATCCCAAAGATTGGTTGGAAAATCCCTGAAATTGGGGGATCCCAAGGGTTGGAGGATCCCTAAAATTGGGTTGAAGGATCCCAAAATTTGGACGATCCCAAGAGTTGGATGATCCCAAAGATTTGGGTGATTCCCAAGGGTTGAAGGATCCTGAAGATTGGTTGGAGGATCCCTAAAATTGGGATGAAGGATCCCAAAATTTGGATGATCCCAAAGATTGATTGGAGGATCCCAAGGATTGGATGATCCCAAAGATTGATTGGATGATCCCAAAGGTTGAAGGATGCCAAAAATTGGTTGAAGGATCTCTAAAACTGCGTTGGAGGATCCCTGAAATGGGGTTGAAGGTTCCCAAAATTTGGACAATTCCAAGATTTACGTGATCCCAAGGGCTGAAGGATACCCAAAGGTTTGGGTGATCCCAAAAGTTGGATGGAGGATCCTTGAAATTGGGTTGAAGGATCCCAAAATTTCCATGAGCCCGAAGATTGGTCAGACGATCCCAAAGATTGGTTGGATGATCCCAAAGGTTGAAGGATGCCAAAAATTGGTTGAAGGATCATCTAAAATCGGGTTGGAGGATCCCAAAGATTGGTTGATCCCAAGATTTGGGCGATCCCAAAGGTTGAAGGATCCCAACATTTGGTTGGATGATCCCAAGGGTTGGATGATCCCAAAGATTGATTGGATAATCCCAAGGGTTGATTGGATGATCCCAAAGTTTGATTGGATGATCCCAAGGGTTGATTGGACGATCCCAAGGGTTGGATGATCCCAAGGGTTGATTAGACGTTCCCAAAGATTAATTGGATGATCCCAAGGGTTGATGGGATGATCCCAAAGTTTGATTGGATGATCCCAAAGATTAATTGGGTGATCCCAAGGGTTGGATGATCCCAAAGATTAATTGGATGATCCCAAGGGTTGGATGATCCCAAAGTTTGATTGGATGATCTCAAAGATAAATTGGGTGATCCCAAGGGTTGATGATCCCAAAGATTGATTGGATGAAGCCAAGGGTTGGATGATCCCAAGGGTTGATTGGATGATCCCAAGGGTTGATTGGATGATCCCATCCCAAAGATTGATTGGACGATCCCAAGGGTTGGATGACCCCAAAGATTGATTGGAAGACTCCAGAATTTGGCCGCTCCCATGAATTGACCAATCCCAGAAACTCCCCAACCCCAAAACTCACCGATCCCAAACCTTTGCCAACCCCCCAAACCCTTTTCCCCTCCCCCCCAACCCAGCGTGGCCGGGCCACCCGCCCAGGGACGTGCCCCCCTTCGGCCCCCCGGTGCCGCCGGCCGGCGTCACCTTTCGCCGCTCCGACCGGTTCCGCGCCTTCCTGCTGGCCAAGGCCATCAATGCCGAGAACGCCGCCCACAAGTCGCACAAGTTCCGCGCCATGGCCACGCGCACGCGCCACGAGTACCTGCGGGACCTGGCGCAGAACTGCGTCACCGGCGCGCCGCTGGACGGCGCCGGCAAGTTCAACCTCATCTCCCTGGCCTCCAAAAAGAGGGAGAAGTGCAAAGCGCGGCCGCTGGCCGAGCTGGAGAGCGCCGGCGCCGTCTCCTGGCGCGTGTCGGCGCTGGATTTCGGCAGGGGCGGCGCCGAGGTGCCGTGCGCCCTGGGCATCTCCAAGGAGTTTGTGGTGCTGGTGGATCTGGAGGCCAAGGAGGTGGTTTTTAACTGTTTCACCGGGGACGTGATCGGGTGGAGCGCGGAGGGGGCGGCGCTGAGGATCTACCACGGGCGCGGCGACCTGGTGAGCGTCAGGGCGGGGCCGGAGGCGGACGGGGCCGAGGAGGTCAGGGGAGATCGTGCAGAGGCTGAAGGTGAGAGGAGGGAGAGGGTGGGAGGGGGGGGATGGGAGCTGGGGAGATGGGGGAAAAATTGAGGGGAAAATAGGGAAAAATTGGGAGGAAATGGGAATTGAAGGGATGAAAAAATTTGGGGGAAATGGGGAAAATTTGGGGGACAAATGGGGAAATTTTAGGGGAGTTGGAGAAACGGGGAGAAATGGGGAAAACTTGGGGAAAATGGGAACATTTTTTGGGGGGGAAATTTGGGGGAAAAGGGGAAAAAATTTGAGGAAATTGGGGAAAAATTTTGGGGGGAAATTTGGGGAACATATGGGGAAAATTTGGGAGGAAACTGGGGAAAATTGGGGGAAATGGGGAAAGTTTTGGGGGAAATTTGGGGAACAACGGGGAACAGTTGGGGGAAATTTGGGGAACAACGGGGAACAATTGGGGGAAATGTGGAATATTTGGGTGGAAAAAATGGGGAAAATTCGGGGAGGAATGAGAATTGAAGAGATGAAATGTTTGGGGGGGGAATGGGGAAATTTGAGGGAGAAATGGGGGAAAATTTGGAGAGACGGAAAAAATTTGGTGGGGAATGGGGAAAGTTTGGGAAAAAATGGGAAAAATTTTTTGGGGGAAAATTTGGGGGAAATGGGGAAAAATTGGGGGAAAATGGGCAAAATTTGGGGGGGAAATTTGGGGGTAAATGGGGAAAAAATGGGAAAATTTTTGGGGGAAAATTTGGGGGAAATTGAGGGAAAAATTGGGGGAAATGGGGAAAAATTGGGGGAAATTGAGGAAGCGGGGAGAAATGGGGGAAAATTTGGGGAATTGGGGGAAAATTCGGAGGAAATTGGGGAAATGGGGAGAATTTGGGGGATAATGGGGAAAATTTGGGAGGAAGTGGGGAAAACTTGGGGGGAAAATGAGGAAATTTAGGGGAATTGGTGAAAAATGGGGAAAATTTGGGGGAGAAATGGGAAAAATTTGGGGGAAATGGGGAAAACTTGGGAGGAAATTGGGGAAAAATTTGGGGAAAATTGGGAAAAATTTGGGGAAATAGGGAAAAATTGGGGAGAAATGGGAATTCAAGAGATAAAAAATTTGGGGGAGAAATGAGGGAAAAATTGGGAGGGAAATGGGGAAAATTTGGGGGAGTGGGAAAATTTTTTTGGGGGAAAATTTGGGGAACAGTGGGGGAAAATTTGGGGGCAAATGGGGAAAATTTGGGAGGAAATTGGGGAAAATTTGGGGAAATGGGGAAAAGTTTAGGGAAAATGGGAAAATTTTTTGGGGGGAAATTTGGGGGAAATGGGGAAAAATTGGGGAAAATGGGAAATTTTTGGGGGAAAATTCGGGGGAACAATGGGGAAAATTTGGAGGGAAATTGGGGGAAAATTTGGGGAAATGGAAAAAATTTTGGGGGAGAAATTTGGGGAAATGGGGAAAAATTTGAGGGAAAATTGGAAAAATTTTTGGGGAAAATTTGAGGGAAAATTGGGAAAATTTAGGGGAGAAATTGGGGAAAAAATTGGGGAAAGAGGGAAAAATTGGGGAAATGGGGAAAAAATTTGGGGAAAATGGGGAAAATTTGGAGAAGAAATAGGGAAAAAATTTGAGAAGAATGGGGAAATTTTGGGGAAATGGGGAAAATTGGGGGGAATGGGAAAATTCTTTGGGGGAAGTTGGGGAAATGGGGAAATTTGGGGAGAAATGGGAAAATTAGGGGAGAAATGGGGAAAAAATTGGGGAAAATTTTGGTGGAAATCAGGGAAAAATTGGGGAAATTGGGAAAATTTTGGTGTGGAAATTGGGGAAAAATTGGGGGAAATTGGGGAAAATTTGGGGAAATGGGAAAATTTGGGGAAATGGGAAAATTTTTTGGGAAAATTTGGAGGGAAAATTTGGGAAAATTTGGGGGAAAATGGGGGAAAATTTGAGGGAAATGGGGAAAAATTGGGGGGGGAAAGGGGGAAAATCGGGGGAAAATTGGGGAAACTGGGGGAGAAATTGGGGGACTGGGGGAAAAATTGGGGAGAAAATGGGAAAATGGGGGGAATTGGGAAAACTTGGGACGCCAACAAAACCGGCCAGAACTAAACTCCAAAAAACTCCCCAAAAATCTCAATTTTAACACCAATCTCCATAATCCCCAGTGCCACCCCTGTGCCAGCCACCACGCCGGGCTGTGCCACGGTGGGAATTGGAGTAAAATGGAGGAAATTGGGAAAAATGGAGGAAATTGGGGTAAAAATGAAAGAAATGGGGGTAAAATGGAGGAAATTGGGGTAAAATGGAGGAAATTGGGGGAAATGGAGGAAATTGGGGCAAAATGGAGGAAATTGGGGTAAAATGGAGAAAATTGGGGTGAAATTGAGGAAATTTGGCAGAATGGATTGAAATGGTGGAAATTGAGTGAGAATGGTGGAAATTTGGTGAAAATGGAGGAAATTGGGGTGAAATTGAAGAAATCAGGGAAATTTGGCAGAAATTGGAAAAAATGGAGGAAATTGGGGTGAAATGGAGAAAATTGGCTGAAAATAGAGGAAATTGGGCAAAATGGAAGAAATGGGGTGCAGATGGAGGAAATTGGGGTGAAATGGAAGAAATCAGGAAAAAATGGAGGAAATTGGGGTGAATTGGAGAAAACGTGAAAATGGAGGAAACTGGGGTAAAATGGAGTAAATTGGGGTAAAAATGGAGGAAAGTGGGGTGACCTGCAGTAAATTGAGTTGGAAATGGAGGGAATTGGGGTAAAAAGGAGAAAATTGGGGGCAAATGATGAAGATTGAGAAAAAATGGGGAGAATTGGAGAAACAACAAAACGGGTGAAAGCCGGCATAAAAATGGGACCGACCACCAAAACCGACAACGTAACCAAACCCAGAAAAGCCAAAAATCTCAATTTTGATGCCAACTGTCACCGTCTCTGATGCCAGGCCACCACGCCGGGCTGCGCCACGGTGGACATGACGCTGCGGCGCAACGGGCTGGGCCAGCTGGGCTTCCACGTGCACCCCGACGGCAGCGTGGCCGAGGTGGAGGAGTACGGCTTCGCCTGGCAGGCGGGGCTGCGGCGCGGCAGCCGCCTGCTGGAGGTGTGCAAGGTGGCGGCCGTGGCGCTGAGCCACGAGCAGCTCGTCGACCTGCTGCGCACCTCGGTCACCGTCACCGGTGGCCGTGGTGCCGCCGCGCGACGACGGCACGCCCCGCAGGTGGGTGGCGCTGGGGGGCGGGGCTGGTGGCATCTGGGTGGCGTTGGTGGCATCTGGGTGTCTTGGGTGCCATTGGTGACATCTGGGTGCCGTTGGTGGCATCTGGGTGCCATTGGTGCCATTGGTGGCATCTGGGTGCCGTTGGTGGCATTGGTGGCATCTGGGTGTCTTGGGTGCCATTGGTGGCATCTGGGTGGCGTTGGTGACATCTTGGTGCCATTGGTGGCATCTGGGTGCCATTGGTGCCATCTGAGTGCAATTGGTGGCATCTGGGTGCCATTGGTGCCATCTGGGTGCTGTTGGTGCCATTGGTGGCATCTGGGTGTCATTGGTGACATCTTTGTGTCATTGGTGCCATCTGGGTGCCATTGGTGCCATCTGGGTCTCGTTGGTGACATCTTGGTGTCATTGGTGACATCTGGGTGGCATTGGTGCCATTCGTGGCATCCGGGTGACATTGGTGGCATCTGGGGGCCATTGCTGCCCTCTGGGTGCCATTGGTGACATCTGGGTGGCATTGGTGGCATCGGGGTGTCTTGGGTGCCATTGGTGACATCTGGTGGCATTGGTGCCATCTGGGGGCCATTGGTACCATTGGTGCCATCTGGGTGCCATTGGTGCCATCTGGGTGTCATTGGTGACATCTTGGTGTCATTGGTGGCATCTGGGTGGCATTGGTGCCATTGGTGGCATCTGGGTGCCATTGGTGGCATCTGGGTGCCATTAGTGACATCTTGGTGCCATTGGTGCCATTGGTGGCATCTGGGTGGCATTGGTGGCATTGGTGGCATCTGGGTTCCATTGGTGGCATCTGGGTGCCATTGGTGCCATCTGGGTGTCGTTGGTGGCATTTGGGTGCCATTGGTGGCATCTGGGTGCCATTGGTGCCATTGGTGGCATCTGCGCCATTAGTGACATCTTGCGTCATTGGTGCCATCTGGGTGCCATTGGTGCCATTGGTGCCATTGGTGCCATCTGCGCCATTGGTGCCATTGGTGGCATCTGGGTGCCATTGGTGCCATCTGGGTGCCATTGGGGTGTCATTGGTGGCATCTTGGTGTCTTGGGTGCCATTGGTGCCATCTGGGTGTCGTTGGTGGCATTTGGGTGTTGTCGGTGGCATTTGGGTGCCATTGGTGCCATCTTGGTGCCATTGGTGCCATTGGTGCCATCTTGGTGCCATTGGTGCCATTGGTGGCATCTGGGTGCCATTAGTGACATCTTGGTGTCATTGGTGCCATCTGGGTGCCATTGGTGCCATCTGGGTGTTGTTGGTGACATCTTGGTGTCATTGGTGACATCTGGGTGCCATTGGTGCCATTGGTGCCATTGGTGCCATTAAGCCATTGGTGGCATCTGGGTGCCATTGGTGCCATCTTGGTGCCATTGGTTCCATCTGGGTGCCATTGGTGGCATCTGGGTGTTGTTGGTGCCATTGGTGGCATCTGGGGTGCCATTGGTGCCATCTGGGTGCCATTGGTGCCATTGGTTCCATCTGCGCCATTGGTGGCATCTGGGTGTTGTTGGTGACATCTTGGCGTCATTGGTGACATCTGGGTGCCATTGGTGCCATTGGTGCCATCTTGGTGCCATTGGTGGCATCTGCGCCATTGGTGCCATTGGTGGCATCGGGGTGCCATTGGTGCCATCTTGGTGCCATTGGTGCCATTGGTGACATCTGGGTGCCATTGGTGCCATTGGTGCCATCTTGGTGCCATTGGTGCCATTGGTGGCATCTGGGTGCCATTGGTGGCATTGGTGGCATCTTGTGTCTTGGGTGCCATTGGTGCCATCTGGGTGTCGCTAGTGGCATTTGGGTGTCGTTGGTGGCATTTGGGTGCCATTGGTGCCATCTTGGTGCCATTGGTGCCATTGGTGGCATCTGGGTGCCATTGGTGGCATCTGCGCCATTAGTGACATCTGGGTGCCATTGGTTCCATCTGCGCCATTGGTGGCATCTGGGTGCCATTAGTGACATCTTGGTGTCATTGGTGACATCTGCGCCATTAGTGACATCTGGGTGTCATTGGTGACATCTGGGTGCCATTGGTGCCATCTGGGTGCCATTGGGGTGCCATTGGTGGCATCTTGGTGTCTTGGGTGCCATTGGTGCCATCTGGGTGTCATTGGTGCCATTGGTGGCATCTGGGTGTCTTGGGTGCTGTTGGTGCCATTGGTGCCATTGGTGGCATCTGGGTGCCACTGGTGGCATTTGAGTGTCTTGAGTGCCACTGGTGCCATTGGGGTGTCATTGGTGCCATCGGTCACATTCTGGTGTCATTGGTGGCATCTTGGTGTCCTGGGAGCCACTGGTGGCACCAGAGTGTCACAAATGCCATCGGTGCCACTGGTGGCATCTGAGTGTCACAAGTGCCACTGGTGCCATCTGGGTGCCATCGGTGCCATTGGTGACATCTGGGTGTCTTGAGTGCCACTGGTGCCATTGGGGTGTCATTGGACCATTGGTGGCATCTGGGAGCCACTGGTGCCATCTGAGTGTCACAAGAGCCATTGGTGCCATCTTGGTGCCACTGATGACATTGGTGGCATCACTGTGTCCTGGGTGCCATCGGTGCCATCTTGGCGCCATTTTTGACATCTTGGTGTCCTGGGAGCCACTGGTGCCATCTGAGTGTCACAAGTGCCACTGGTGCCATCCACTGGTGCCATCTTGGTGCCACTGATGACATTGGTGGCATCTCTGTGTCCTGGGTGCCATCGGGTGCCATCTTGCGCCATTTGTGACATCTTGGTGTCCTGGGAGCCACTGGTGCCATCTGGGTGTCACGAGTGCCATCGGTGTCATTGGTGACATCTGGGTGCCACTGGTGACATCCGGGTGTCATTGATGCCATTGGTGCCATCTGGGTGTCTTGAGTGCCATTGGTGCCATTGGGGTGTCATTGGTGCCATGGGTCACATTCTGGTGCCATCGGTGCCATCTTGGTGTCCTGGGAGCCATTGATGCCATCTGTGTCACAAGTGCCATTGGTGCCATCTTGGTGCCATTGGTGCCATCTTGGTGTCCTGGGAGCCATTGATGCCATCTGTGTCACAAGTGCCATTGGTGCCATCTTGGTGCCATTGGTGCCATCTTGGTGTCCTGGGAGCCATTGATGCCATCTGTGTCACAAGTGCCATTGGTGCCATCTTGGCCCCCTTGGTGACATTGGTGGCATCTCTGTGTCCTGGGTGCCATCGGTGCCATCTTGGTGCCATTGATGTCATTGGTGCCATCTGAGTGTGACAAGTGCCACTGGTGTCATTGCTGCCACTGGTGACATCTGAGTGTCACAAGTGCCATCGGTGCCATCCACGTGCTGTTGGTGCCACCTGGGTGCCACTGGTGCCATCTCTGTGTCTTGGGTGATGTTGGTGTCACCTTGGTGTCTTCAGTGCCATTGGTGCCATCTTGGTGCCATTGGTGACATTGGTGGCATCTGAGTGTCACAAGTGCCATTGGTGCCACCTTGGTGCCATTGGTGCCATTGGTGACATTGGTGGCATTTGAGTGTCCCAAGTGCCATTGGTGCCATTTTGGTGCCACCGTGGCATTGGTGCCATTGGTGGCATTGGTGACATTGCACATTTGAGGTCACTAAGTGCCACTGGTGCCATTGGTGGCATTGGTGGCATTGGTGGCATTGCTGGCTTCTGGGTGTCCTGAGTGCCATTGGTCACATCTGGGCACTGCGGCTGCCACCAGTGCCACCTGTCCCCTGTCCCTGGGTGCCCTCCCTGTCCCCAGCAGTGTCTCCTGTCCCTGGGTGTCCCCAGTGTCCCCAGTGTCCCCAGTGTCCCCAGTGTCCCCAGTGTGTCCCTCGCGTCTCCCCAGTGTCCCTGGTAGTGTCCCCCAGTGTCCCCAATGTCCCCAGTGTTCCCAGTGTCCCCAGTGTGTCCCCGTGCCCCCAGTGTCCCCAGTGTCCCCCAGTGTCCCCAATGTCCCCAGTGTCCCCATGTCTCCAGTGTGTCCCCGCGTGCCCCAGTGTCCCCAGTGTCCCCCAGTGTCCCCTAGTGTCCCCAATGTCCCCAGTGTCCCCAGTGTCCCCCAGTGTCCCCTGTGTGTCCCCCAGTGTCCCCAGTGTCCCCCAGTGTCCCCTGTGTGTCCCCAGTGTCCCCTGTCCCTGTGTGACGGGTCCGTTCACCAAGCAGGGGCTGCTCGGGAAAGCCTGGTCAGCGTTCCGGGCGGGAGCTGGATCCGCTTCCGCCAAGGCCTCGGCCTCAGCCTCGGGCCCCGCTCCGGCCCTGGCCGGCTGGGCTCAGTGCCGGCGCCTCGGGCGCCCCCTGGGGGCCAACGGCGGCAATGGCAGCTCCGGGCAGAGGGAGGCGGCGCCGGGACCCGCCGGGAAACGGTGAGAGAGAGACAGAGGGGGGAGATCACTGAAATTACACACGAAATTACACCCGAAATTACAGCCAAAATTACACCCAAAATTACAGCCAGTTATAGTCAAAATTACACCCGAAATTACTCCCCCGAAATTACAGCACCGGGACCCGCCGGGAAACGGTGAGAGAGAGAGAGAGGGAGGGGGGAGATCCCCGAAATTACACACGAAGTTACACCTGAAATTACAGCCAGTTACAGCCAAAATTACAGCCCGAGTACACCCACAAAATTACAGCCAGTTACAGCCAAATTACACCCAAAATTACACCCCAAAATTGCGTGAAATTGCACCCAAAATTACAGCCAAAATTACAGCGAAATTTGTTGCCGGGACCCGCCGAGCGGTGAGAGGCGATCACTGAAATGCAATTACACCCAAAATTACAGCTAAAATTGTACCCAAAATTACACCTGAAATTACACCCAATTACATCTGAAATTACAGCCAAAAATTGCACCCAAAATTACACCCGAAATTAAACCCAAAATTGCCCCCAAAAATTGCGCCTGAAGTTACACCCAAAATTACACCCAAAATTACACCTGAAATTACACCCGGAATTGCACCCAAAAATTGCACCCAAAATTACACCTAAATTGCACCCGAAATTACATCCAAATTTACACCCAAAATTGCACCCGAAATTACAGCCGAAATTGCACCCAAAATTACAGTCAAAATTACACTCGGAATTGCACCCAAAATTACACCCAAAATTGCACCCGAAATTACACCCAAAATTACAGCCAATTACACCCAAAATTGCACCTGAAATTACACCCAATGACACCCGAAATTACAGCCAAAATTGTACCCAAAATTACACCTGAAATGACACCCAATTACATCTGAAATTACACCCAAAATTACAGCCGAAATTACACCCGGAATTGCACCCAAAAATTGCACCCAAAATTACATCCAAAATTACAGCCAAAATTGCACCCAAAATTACACCCAAAATTACAGCCAATTACACCCAAAATTGCACCTGAAATTACACCCAATTACACCCGAAATTACAGCCAAAATTGCACCCAAAATTGTGCCCAAAAATTGCACCCGAAATTACACCCAAAATTACACCCAAAATTGCACCCAAAATTACGCCCAATTACACACAAAATTACAGCCAAAATTACACTCAAAATTACAGCCCAAATTACAGCTGAAATTACACCAAAAATTGCACCCGAAATTACAGCCAAAATTACACTCAAAATTACAGCCAAAATTACGCTCAAAATTACAGCCGGGATTTCAGCCAAAATTACAGCCAAAATTGCACCCAAAATTACAGCCAAAATTACACCCAAAATTGCACCCAAAAATTACACCCAAAATTCCTGGGATTCACCCCCAAATTCCAAAAAAATCCCCCCTAAATTCCTGAAATTCCCCCAAAAATACTCCCAAAAATTCCCCTAAAATTCCTGAAATTCCGCCAAATATCCCACCAAAAATCTCCCCAAAATTCCTGAATTTCCCCCCAAAATTCCTACCCAAAATTCCTGTAATTGTTCCCAAAAATCTCAAAGAAATTCCCCCCAAATCCACTCAAAATTCCTGAGTTTCCACCCAAAAAAATCCCCCAAAATTCCTGAAATTCCCCAAATATTACCCCAAAAATGTCCCCAAAATTCCTGGGATTCACCCGCAAATTTCTGACAAAATCTGCTCAAAATTCCTAAAATTCCCCAAAAAATTACCTCCCAAAATTTCCCCAAAATTCCTGAAAATTCCCCAAAAAATTACCCCCCAAAATTTCCCCAAAATTCCTGAAATTTCCTCAAAAATCTCCCCTAGTATTCCCTCCAAAATTCCTGAATTTCCACCCAAAAATTGCCAAAAAAAATCCCCCCAAAATCTCCCCAAAATTCCTGAATTTACCCCAAAAATTCCTCCCCAAATCCCCCCAAAATTCGGGAAATTCTCCAAAAAATTACCCCCCAAAGTTCTTGAGTTTCCAACCAAAAATTCCCCCAAAATTCCTGAATTTCCCTCAGAAATTCCCCCAAAAATCTCCCAAAATTTTCTAAAATTCCCCAAATATTACCCCCCATAATTCCCCAAAAATTCCTGAATTTCCACCCAAAATTTCCCGCAAAAGTTCCCCCAAAATTCCTGGAATTTCCCCCAAAATATCCAAGATTCCACCCAAAATTCCTTGAATTCCTCCAGAAATCCCCCCCAAAAATGCCCCCAGAATTTCTGAAATTCCCACAAAAATTTCCTCAAATATCTCCCCAAAAATCCCCCAAAATCTCCCTAAAATTCATGAATTTCCACCCCAAAAATTGCCCAAAAATTCCTGAAATTCCTTCAGAAATCCCCCCAAAATTCCCCAAAAAAATCTCTCCAAAATTCCTGAAATTCCAAAAAAAAATTAACCCTCCAAATTCCTGAATTTCCCCCAAGAAGTCCCCCCAAAATTCCTGGTCTTTCACCCCCCAAATTCCCAAAATTCCACCCAAAAAATTCCCCTAAAATTCCTGAATTTCCACCCCCCAAAAAAAAAATCCCCAAAAATTCTTGAAATGTCTTCAAAAATTCCCCGAAAGTTCCCCTCAAAATTCCTGTAATTCCCTCAAAAACTCCCTCCAAAATTTCCCTAAAATTCCTGAAATTCCCTTAAAAATTCCCATTTTCCCCTCATTTCCCTTTTTTCCCAATTTTTCCCAATTTTTTCTTCACTTTCCCCTGGAATTTCCCTTGCATTTATTCCCAAATTTCCCATTTTTCCAATTTCCCCCTTTTTCCCAAATTTCTCATTTTTCCCGAATTTCTCATTTTTCCCAAATTTCATCCCCATTTTTCCCAATTTTCCCAAATTTCCTTCCATTTCCCCCCCATTTTCTCCCCAATTTCCCATTTTTCCCCAATTTTCCCATTTCCCCAAATTTCCCCCCAATTTCTTTCCCCAATTTTTCCCAATTTCCCCCAATTTCTCCCAATTTTCCCCACATTTTCCCCAATTTTTCCCATTTCCCCAAATTTCCCATTATTCCCACTTTTCCCATTTCCCCCCAATTTTTTTTCCAATTTCCCCAATTTTTCCCCATTTTCCCCCAAATTTCCCATTTCTCCCAATTTCCCAAATTTCCCATTTTTCCCAATTTTCCCCAATTTCCCCATTTCTCCCAATTTCCCAAATTTCCCCATTTTTCCCAATTTTCCTCAATTTTTCCCAAGTTTTTTCTTCATTTTCCCCTGGAATTTCCCTCCCATTTATTCCCGAATTTCCCATTTTTCCAGTTTCTCCATTTTTCCAATTCTCCCATTTTTCCAACTCTCCAATTTTTCCCAATTTTCCTATTTTTCCCAATTTTCTCATTTCCCCCCAATTTTCCCCCCAATTTTTACCCTAATATTCCCCAGATTCTCATTTTTCCCAATTTTCCCAAATACCCTATATTCCAAATTTTCCCCTTTCCCCCAATTTCCCATTTTTCCCAAATTTCCCATTTTTCCAACTCTCCCATTTTTTCCCAATTTTCTCCTTTTCCCCCCATTTCTCCCCCGATTTTCCCCACTTTTCCCCCAAATTTTTTGCAATTTCCCCAATTTTTCCCCAAATTTCCCATTGTTCCTAATTTTTCCCAAATTTCCCGTTTTCCCATTTCCCCCCAATTTCCCCCAATTTTCCCAATTTCCCCCAATTTTCTCCAATTTTCCCCCAATTTCCATTTTGCCCAATTTTTCCATTTTTCCACCTCTCCCATTTTTCCCCATTTCCCCCAATTTTTCCATTTTTTCCCTAACTTTTTCCCCCAATTTTCCCCCAATTCCCCCCAATCTCTCCCCACTCTCCCCCAGTTTTTTCCCCCATTTTTCCCAATTCCCATTTTCTCAATTTTCCCCATTTTTTCTCCAATTTTCCCCCAAATTTTTCCAATTTTTACCCCAATTTTTCCCCCAAATTTTCAATTTCCCTCATTTTTTCCCCAAATTTCCCATTTCCCTCAATTTCCCAATTTTCCCAATTCTCTCACTTTTTCCAACTCTGCCATTTTTCCCCATTTCCCCCAATTTTCCCAAATTTTCCCCAGTCTCTCCCCCACTCCCCCCAGTTTTTTCCCATTTTTCCCGATTCCCACTTCCCCAATTTCCCATTTCCCCCAATTTCCCCCAATTTTTCTCCAATTTTCCCCAATTTCCATTTTGCCCAATTTTTTCTTTTTTCCACCTCTCCCATTTTTCCCCAATTTCCCCCAATTTTGCCCCACTCTCCCCCATTCTCTCCCCACTCTCCCCAGTTTTTTTCCCCCATTTTTTCCCAATTCCCATTTTCCCAATTTCCCCATTTTTTCTCCATTTTTCCCCCAATTTTTCCCCCAATTTTTCCCCCAATTTTCCCCCAATTTTTCCCCAATTTTCCCCCAATTTTTCCCCCCAATTTTTTCCCCCCAATTTTTGCCCCAATTTTCCCCCACTCTCCCCCAATTTTTCACCAATTTTCCCCCACTCTCCCCCAGTTTTCCCCAGTTTCCCCCAATTTTCCCCGTTTTCCCCATTTTTCCCCCAATTTTCCCCAGTTTCCCCCCATTTTCCCCCCAGTTTTCCCCCAGTTTTCCCCCATTTTCCCCCGTTTTCCCCAGTTTTCCCCCAGTTTTCCCCCCAATTTTCCCCATTTTTCCCCCAATTTTCCCCCAATTTTTCCCCAGTTTTCCCCCCAGTTTTCCCCCCAGTTTTCCCCAGTTTTCCCCAGTTTTTCCCACTTTCCCGTGTCTCTCTCCCCTGCCAGCCCGCTCAGTTTCCCGGAGTCGCCACGTTCCGGCGCCGGCGCTGCGTTCCGGCAAAGCTCCGGCAGCTTCTCGGCGCCGGGGCAGTCGAGGCGCCCGAGAGGTGGGAGCGAGAGTAAAAAAATTCGGGGACTAGGGGGAATTTGAGGAGAAACTGGGAAAAAATGTGGAAAAAATTGAGATAAAATTGAGGAGAAATTGGGAAAATTTAGGGGAAAAAATTAAGGGGAATGAGGAGAGTGAGGGAAAATCTGAGAGAAATGAGGGAAAAATTGGGGAGAAATGGGGGAGAAAGTCGGGGGAGAAATGGGGAAAAATGTGGGAAAATTTGAGATAAAATTGGGAAAATTTGGGGAAATTGGGAAAATTTAGGGGAAATTTGGGGGAAAATCGGGAAAAGTGTGGAAAAATTGAGGTAAAATTGGGAAAATGGGAGAAAAAATTCGGGGAGAAATTGAGAGGTGAGGGAAGAAATTGGGGAAAAATGTGGAAAATTTTGAGATAAAATTGGGAAAATTTAAGGGGAAAAAATGGGGGAAATGGGGAAATTGGGGAAAATGGGGAAAATTTGGGAGGAAAATTGGGGAGAAATTGGGAAAAATGTGGGAAAATTAGAGATAAAAATGGGAAAATTTGGGGGAAAATTGGAGGAGAAATCGGGAAAAAATGTGGAAAAAATTGAGATAAAATTGAGGGAGAAATTGGGAAAATTTGGGAAAAGTATTTGGGGGAAAAATGGGGAAAGTTTGGGGGAGAAAAAATTGGGGGGAATTGGGAAAACATTGGGGGAAAATGAGGAAAAATGGGGGAAAATTGGGGTAAAATGAGAGGAAAATTTGGGGGAAATTGGGAAATGAGAAAAAAGTCAGGGGGAAAATTTGGGGGAGGAAAGAGGGGGAAAATGGGGAAAAAATTTGGGGAGAAAACGGGTGGAAATTTGGGAAAAATTCAGGGGAAAATGGGAAAAAAATTGAGGGAAAATTGAGGTAAAATTGGGAGAATTTGGGGAAAAAATTAGGGAAAAATGGGAAATTGGGGACAATTTGGGGAAATTTGGGGGAAATTGGGGAGAAATTGGGGGAGAAATTGGGGAAAATGTGGGAAAATTTGGGGAAAATTGGGGAAATTTGGGGAAAATTTGGGGGGAGAAATCGCGAAAAGTGTGGAAAAATTGAGGTAAAATTGGGAAAATGGAAAAAAAATTCCGGGGAAATTGGGGGGGAATTTGGGGGAAGAAATTGGGAAAAATGTGGAAAATTTTGAGATAAAATTGGGAGAAAATTTGGAGGAAAATTGGGGAAATTTGGGGGAAAATGGGGGAATTGGGAAAAATTGGGAAAATATTTGGGAAAATGGTGGGAAATTGGAGGAGGAATTGGTGGGAAAATTGGGAAAAATGTGAAAAAATTGAGATAAAATTGGGGCAGAAATTGGGAAAATTTGGGGAAAATATTTGGGGAAAATGGGAAAAAATTGGGGGGGAATTGGGAAACATTGGGGGAAAAATGGGAAAAAATTGGGGGAAATTGGGTAAAATGGGAGGGAAATTTGGGGGAAAATGGGGAAATTGGGGAAGAAATTGGGAAAAATTGGGAGGAAATGAGAAAAAATTGGGGGAAAAAATTTGGGGGAGAAGAGGGCAGAAATTGGGGGAAAATTAGGAAAAAATGTGGGGAAAATTGGGGGAAAAATTTGGGGAGAAATGGGGAAATTGGGAAGAAACTGGGAAAAATTGGGGAAAATTTTGAAAATCTGGGGGAGAATTTGGGGGAGAAGTGGGGGAAAAATGGGGGAAAATTGGGGAAATTTGGGGAATGAAATTGGGAAAAATGTGGAAAAAATTGAGATAAAATTGGGGGAGAAATTGGGAAAATTTGGGGAAAAAATTGGGGGAAAATGGGAAATTGGGGGAAATTTGGGTAAATTTGGAAATTTGGGGAAATGGAGGGAAAAATGGGAAAATTTGGGAAAATATTTGGGAGAAAATAGGAAAATTTGGGGGAAAAATTGGGGGAATTGGGGAAACATTGGGGGAAAAATGGGAAAAAATGGGGGAAATTAGGGAAAAATGGGAGGGGCCCAGAATGGGGGAAGTTGGGGAAATTTGGGGAAATTTGGGGGCAAAATGGGAAAATTTGGGGAGAAATTTGGGGGAGAAGTGGGGGAAATTGGGGAAAAATTGGGGGAAAATTGTGGAAATTTGAGAAAAAATGGGGAGAAATTGGGAAATTTGAAGAAAAAATTTAGGGGGCAATTGGAGGGATTGGATTTTCCCAGAATTCCAATTTTTTCCCCCCAGGTCACAGAGGGGGAATTCTGGGAATTCTGGAAATTTTGGAAATTCTGGAAATTTTGGGAATTCTGGAAATTCTGAGGGCCACGAGGGCGGCGCCGAGAGGAGCAAACCAGGTATGGAAATCTGGAAATGAGTGGAAATTTGGGAATGGTGGGAAATTTAGGATTGGTGGGAAATTTGGGAATGATGGAAATTTGGGAATGGTGGAAAATTTGGGATTGGTGGGAAATTTGGGAATGGTGGGAAATTTGGTGGGAATGGGATGGTGGGAAATTTGGGAATGTGAATGGTGGAAATTTGGGAATGGTGGGAAATTTGGGAATGGGAGGGAAATTTGGGATTGGTGGAAATTTGGGATTGGTGGGAAATGTGGGAATGGTGGAAATTTGGGATTGGTGGAAATTTGGGAATGGGGAGGGAAATTTGGGAATGATGGGAATTTGGGAATGATGGGAATTTGGGAATGATGGGAAATCTGGGAATTGTGGAAATTTGGGAATGGTGGGAAATTTGGATTGGTGGGAAATTTGGGAATTATGGAAATTTGGGAATGGTGGAAATTTGGGAATTTTGGAAATTTGGGGATTGGTGGAAAATTTGGGAATGGTGGGAAATTTGGGAATGATGGAAATTTGGGAATGGTGGGAAATTTGGGAATGGTGGGAAATTTGGGAATGGTGGAAATTTGGGAATGGGGAGGGAAATTTGGGATTGGTGGGAAATCTGGGAATGATGGGAAATTTGGGAATGGTGGAAATTTGGGAATGGTGGAAATTTGGAAATTGTGGAAATTTGGGAATGATGGGAAATTTAGGATTGGTGGGAAATTTGGGAATGATGGAAATTTGGGAATGGTGGGAAATTTGGGAATGGTGGGAAATTTGGGAATTAATGGTGGGAAATTTGGGAATGGGGAGGGAAATTTGGGATTGGTGGAAATTTGGGATTGGTGGGAAATGTGGGAATGGTGGAAATTTGGGATTGGTGGAAATTTGGGAATGGGGAGGGAAATTT
This sequence comes from Luscinia megarhynchos, assembly GCA_034336665.1. Taxonomy (NCBI): domain Eukaryota; kingdom Metazoa; phylum Chordata; class Aves; order Passeriformes; family Muscicapidae; genus Luscinia; species Luscinia megarhynchos. Next base: position 20,258 of record JAPFBE010000222.1, on the reverse strand, counting down.
GGGAATGATGGGAATTTGGGAATGATGGGAATTTGGGAATCATGGGAATTTGGGAATGATGGGAAATCTGGGAATTGTGGAAATTTGGGAATGGTGGGAAATTTGGATTGGTGGGAAATTTGGGAATGATGGAAATTTGGGATTGGTGGGAAATTTGGGAATGATGGGAAATTTGGGAATGGGGAGGGAAATTTGGGAATGATGGAAAATTTGGGAATGGTGGGAAATTTGGGAATGGTGGGAAATTTGGGAATGGTGGAAATTTGGGATTGGTGGAAATTTGGGAATGATGGAAATTTGGGAATGGTGGGAAATTTGGGAATGGTGGAAATTTGGGAATGGGATTCCCATCCCCACATTCCCAATTCCCAGTCCCAATCCCTGACCCCAAATCCCAAATTCCCGATCCCAAACCCAAACTCCAACCCCAATCCCAGATCCTATAGTCTAAATCTCAAACTCCCAAATCCGAAATTTGTTGCTCCATTCCCAAATCCAAATCCCAATTCCCAATAGCAAAATCCCAATCTCAAATCCCAAACCCCAGTCCCAATTCCCTGACCCCATTCCTAAATCCCAAATCCCAATCCCCAATTCCCATCCCCCATTCCCAAATCCTCAAATTCCCCAATCACTAATCCCAAATCTCAAACCCCCAAATCCCAAACCCAAATTCCCCAATCCCCAAACCCCCATTTCCCAAATCCCCAAATCCCAAATCCTCAAATCCCAAATTCCCAAAATTCCCCTTTCCCTGCTCCATTCCCAAGTCCCAATTCTAGAACCCAATTCCAAATCTCCAATCCCAAACCCCCAAATCCCAATTCCCAAATCACAAATTCCTAAATCCCAATTCCCAAATCCTTAATTCCCAAAATCCCAACCCCCAAGCCCCCAAATGCCCAAAATTCCCCATTCCCTGCTCCATTCCCAAATCCCAATTTCAGATCCCAGTTCCCCATTTTCAAATCCCCAATTCCCAAATCCCAAATTCCCAATCCCCAATCCCAAATCCCCAAATCCCAAATTCCCAATCCCAAATCCCCAAATCCCCGTTCTCAAAACGCATTCCCAAATTCCCAATCCAAAATCCCCAATCCCCAATTCCCAAACCCCCAAATCCCAAATCCCCAAATTCCCAATCCGAAATTCCCAAACTCCAGGTTCCCAAATCCCAATATCCAATCTCAAATCCCAATTTCCAAATTCCCAAATCCCCAAATCCCCAAATCCCCAAATCCCAAATCCTCGATCCCGAAAGCCCCAATTCCCAAATTCTCCAAACCCCCAAACCCCCAAATCCCAAATTCCCAAACCCCCAAATTCCCAAATTCCCAATTCCCAAACCCCCAAATCCCAAATCCCCATTCTGAAATCCCATTCCCAAACCCCAAATTCCCAAATTCCCAATTCCCGTCCCAGAGCCGCTCTGGCACGTCCCGGCCCCGCTCAGGATTCCCGGGAAGCGCCCGAAGGATTCCCCCACCCACCTGAGCAAGGTGAGAGCCACACCCCAAAATTCCCAAAAATCCCCTGCAATTCCCAAAAATCACATGGAATTCCCAAAAATCCCCTGGAATTCCCAAAAAAAATCCCCTAGAATTCCCTCAAAAAATCCTGGAATTCCCAAAAAAATTCCCAAAAAATCCCTCTAGAAAAATTCCCCCAAATTCCTGCAAATCCAAAAAAAAATCCCCCCCAAAAACCCAAAAATTCCCCAGAAAATCCTGCAATTCCCAAAAAAATCCCAGAATTCCCAAAAATCCCCTGGAATTCCCAAAAAATCCTGCAATTCCCAAAGATCCCATGGAATTCCCAAAAAAATCCCAGAGAAATTACCAAAAAAATCCCATGGAATTCCCAAAAATCCCCTGGAATTCCAAAAAAAAATCCACAAAAAATTCCCCAAAAGATCCCCCCCAAAAACACAAAATTCCCAAAAAAATCCTGGAATTCCCTCAAAAAATCCCCTCAAATTCCCAAAAAAATTCCCAAAAAATCCCTTTAAAAAATCCTGGAATTCCCAAAGAAATCCTTCAGAATTCCCCCAAAAATCCCCTGGATTTCCCAAAAAAATCCCCCAGAATTTCCAAAAGAATTCCCCCAGAATTCTCTCAAAAAATCCTGGAATTCCCAAAAAAATTCCCAAAAAATCCCTCTAGAAAAATTCCCCCAAATTCCTGCAATTCCGGAAAAAATCCTCCCCAAAAACCCAAAAATTCCCCAGAAAATCCTGCAATTCCCAAAAAAATCCCAGAATTCCCAGAAATCCCCTGGAATTCCCAGAAAATCCTGCAATTCCCAAAAAATCCCAGAATTCCCAAAAACCCCTGGAATTCCCAAAAAATCCTGCAATTCCCAAAGATCCCTTGGAATTCCCCAAAAAATCCCAAAGAAATCCCCTGGAATTCCCAAAAAAAATCCACAAAAAATTCCCCAAAAAATCCCCCCCCAAAAACCCAAAAATTCCCCAAAAAATTCCCCCCCAAAAACCCAAAAATTCCCCAAAAAATCCTGGGATTTTCATGAAACCCTCCTGGAATTCTCAAAAAAATGCCCCAGAATTCCCCTCAAAAAATCCCCTGGAATTCCCAAAAAAATTCCCAAAAAAATCACTCCAGAAAATCCTAGAGTACCCAAAAAAATCCTCCAGAATTCCCAAAAGAATCCCCCAGAATTCCCTAAAAAAATCCTGGAATTCCCAAAAAAATTCCTGATAAAAATCCTCCCAGAAAATTCTTCAAAACCCCCGGAATTCCCAAAAAATTCCTGGAATTGCCAAAGAAATGATCAAAAAAATCTTGGAATTCTCAAAAAATCCTGGAATTCCTAAAAATCCCCTAGATATCCCAAAAAAAACCCACAAAAAATTTCTCCAAAGAATCCCCCAAAACTCCCAGAATTCCCAAAAAAATCTCCCCCGAAAACCCAAAAATTCCCCAAAAAATGCTGCCATTCCCAAAAAAAAATCCTGGAATTTTCAAAAAAAATCCCCCACAATTCCAAAAAAATCTCCCCCCAAAAAATCCTGGAATTTTCAAAAGACCCTCCTGGAATTCCCAAAAAATGCCCCAGAATTTCACCCCCCAAAATTCCCTGGAATTCCCAAAAAAATCCCTCAGAATTCCCCCAAAAATTCCCCAAAAAATCCCCCAAATTCCTGGAATTCCCAAAAAAGTCCCCAGAAAATCCCCTGGAATTCCTAAAAAATCCCCCCAAAATCCCCCCAAAAAATCCTGGAATTCCTAAAAAAATCCCCCCAAAAATCCTGGAATTCCCAAAATAATCCCCAAAAAATTCCCCCAAAAATCCCCAGAATTCCTCAAAAAAATCCCAAGAAAAATCCTCCAGAAAATCCTCCAAAACTCTGGAATTTCCAAAAAAACTCCCCAAAAACTCCCTTGGAATTCCGCAAAAAATTCCTGGAATTCCCAAAAAAATCCTCGAGAATTCCCCCAAAAAATCCTCTACAAACTCTTCAGAATTCCCAAAATTCCCAAAGTTCCCAAAATTCATGATTTTTTGGAAATTCAGGGGGTTTGGGGGGGATTCTGGAAAATTTTGAGGGGTTTTTTTTGGGAATTCCAGGATTTTTGGGGAGAATTTTTTGGGATTTTTTTGGGAATTCCAGGATTTTTTATTTGGGAATTCCCAGATTTTTGGGGGGAATTTTTTGGGGATTTCTGTGGGAATTCCGGGATTTTTTGGGGGAATTTTTGGGGATTTTTTTGGGGAATTATTGGGGGATTTTTTGGAATTCTGGGGGATTTTTTTGGGAATTTCAGCATTTTTTTCTTTGGGAATTCCAGGATTTTTTGGGAAAATTTTTGTGAATTTTTTTGTTAATTCCAGGGGGTTTTTTTGTTTTGTTCTTTTTTTTTTCCCAATTCCAGGATTTTTTTGGAGGAATTTTTGGGGATTTTTTTGGGAATTCCAGGAATTTTTGGGGTAATTTTTGGGGAATTTTTTGGAAATTCCAGGAGTTTTGGGGGGATTTTTTTGGGAATTCAAAAATTTTTTGGGAATTCCAGAATTTTTGGGGGGAATTTTTTGGGATTTTTTTGGGAATTCCAGGATTTTTTTTGGGGAATTCACAGATTTTTTGGGGGATTTTTTTGGGGAATTTTTTTTGGAATTTGGGATTTTTCTGGAATTCCCAGAATTCTCAAAATTCCCAATTCCAGGATTTTTTTGGGAATTCTGGGGGATTTTTTGGGAATTCCTGGATTTTTTGGGGGAATTTTTGGGGAATTCCAGGGTATTTTGGGGGAATTTTTGGGAATTTTTTTGAATTCTGGGGGATTTTTTGGGGAATTCCAGGATTTTTTTCTTTGGGAATTCCATGATTTTTTGGGAAAATTTCTGAGAATTTTTTTGGTAATTCCAGGGTTGCTTTTTTGTTTGCTTGGGTTTTTTTTCCAATTCCATGATTTTTTTGAGGAATTTTTGGGGATTTTTTGGAAATTCCACGAATATTTGGGGGAATTTTTGGGGAATTCCAGGATTTTTTAGGAGAATTTTGGGGGATCTTTTTGGGAATTCCAGGATTTTTTGGGGGAATTTTTTGGCAATTCCAGTATTTTTGGGGTGATTTTTGCAGGGAATTTTTTGGGAATTCCAGGATTCTTGGGGGGAATTTTTTTAGGGATTTTTTTTTGGAATTTGGCCTTTTCCTGGAATTCCCAAATTCCCACAATCCCCAAATTCCCAAATCCCCAAATTCCCAAAATCTCAAATTCCCAAGTTCCCAGAATCCCAAATCCCCAAATCCCCAAATTCCCAGAATCCCAAATTCCCAGAATCACAAATCCCCAAATCCCCTAATTCCCAAATTCCCAGAATCCCCAAATCCCCAAATTCCCAGAATCCCAAATTCCCAGAATCACAAATCCCCAAATCCCCAAATTCCCAAATTCCCAGAATCCCAAATTCCCAAATGCCCCAAGTCCCAGAATCCCAAATCCCCAAATTCCCTAATCCCCAAATTCCCAGAATCCCAAATTTGCAAATTCCCAAATGCCCAAAGTCCCAGAATCTCAAATCCCCAAATTCCCAAATTCCTGAATTCCCAAATGCCCAAATTCCCAAATCCCCAAATTCCCAGAATTCCCAAATCCCCAAATTCCTGAATTCCCAAATTCCCAGAATTCCCAGAATCCCAAATCCCCAAATTCCCAGAATCCCCAGATTCCCAAATCCCCAAATCCCCAATTTCCCACAATCCCCTCTGTTCCCGCAGGCCGCGCCCTCCTGCAGCCCCTCCCCCCTCTCCAGCTCCGCCTCCAGCGAGGCCGAGGCCTGGAATGGCGGCAAGGACGCAAAGGATTCTGGGAAGGACGCAAAGGATTCTGGGATTGACGCAAGGAATTGTGGGATGGACGCAAAGGATTCTGGGAAGGACGCAAGGAATTGTGGGAAGGAAGCGAGGAACTCTGGGATTGACGCACGGAATTGTGGGAAGGACGCAAAGGATTCTGGGATTGACGCACGGAATTCTGGGATCGGCGCAAGGAATTGTGGGATTGACGCCCTGCCCACGCCCAGGTGGGTTTGAGGGAAAAAATCCCAATTTTGGTTAAAATTCCCTTTTTTTGGTGTTAAAATTCCCTTTTTTGGTTAAAATTCTCTTATTTGGTGAAATTTTCCATATTTGATTAAAATTCCAATTTTTGGTGAAAATTTTCATATTTGGTTAAAATTCCCTTTTTTGGTTAAAATTCCCATTTTTGGTTAAAATTCCCTTTTTTGGTTAATATTTCCATTTTTATGGTTAAAATTCCAATTTTTGGTTAAAATTTCTCTATTTTTGGTGTTAAAATTCCAATTTTTGGTTAAAATTCCCATTTTTGGTTAAAATTTCCATGTTTGGTTTAAAATACCCTTTTTTGGTTAAAATTCCTTTTTCTGATTAAAATTTTCATATTTGGTTAAAATTCCCTTTTTTGGTTAAAATTCCCATTTTTGGTTAAAATTCCCTTTTTTTGTTGTTAAAATTCCCTTTTTTGGTTAAAATTCTCGTTTTTGGTGAAATTTTCCATATTTGATTAAAATTCCAATTTTTGGATCAAATTTCTCTTTTTCTGGTGTTAAAATTCCTATTTTTGGTTAAAATTCCCATTTTTTGTTAAAATTCCTATTTTTGGTTAAAATTCTCTTTTTGGGTTAAAATTCTCATTTCTGGTTAAAAAATTCCCTTTTTTGGTTAAAATTTCCATTTTTGGTTAAAATTTCTCTTTTTTTGGTGTTAAAATTCCAATTTTTGGTTAAAATTCCCATTTTTGGTTAAAATTCCCTTTGGTTAAAATTCTTTTTTCTGATTAAAATCCCAATTTTTGGGTAAAATTCCCATTTTAGGTTAAAATTTCATTTTTTTGGTGTTAAAATCCCCATTTTTGGTAAAAATTCCCATTTTTTGTGAAAATTCCCATTTCTTGGTTATTATTCCCGTTTTTCGTTCCTAAAATTCTCTTTTTTAAAAAATTCCTTTTTTCTTGTTAAAATTCCCAATTTTTTATTGTTAAATTTTCCACTTTTTCGTTAAAATTCCCAATTTCTGTTATTAAAATTCCATTTTCTGATTAAAATTCCCAATTCTTTTCTGTTCAAATTCTCCTATTTTTGGTTAAAATTCTCAATTTTATTTTCCTAAAAATTCCCAATTAAAAAAAAAAAATATTTAATTTTTCCTAAAAATTTCAGCGATTTTTGGTTAAAATTCCCAAAATTTTGCTTGAAAAATTCCCAATTTTTCTGTTAAAAACTCCTTTTTTCCTCTAAAAATTCCCATTTTTTGTTAAAATTCTCATTTTTCTAAAATTCCCTTTTTTTCCCTTTTTTTTTCTTTAAAATTCCCGAATTTTTGGGTTAAAATTCCTGTTTTTTAATAAAATTCCCAGTTTCTTCTTTAAATTTCTGGTTTTTTGCTTTTGTTAAAATTCATAATTTTTCAGTTAAAAATTCTCTTTTTTTGGTTAATTTATTTTTTCCCATGTTCTTGATAAAAATTCTGATTTTTTTCCTAAAATTTCTCTTTTTTTCTTTCTAAAAATTCTCAATATTTAAAAAAAAATTCCTGAGTTTTTTTTAAATTAAAATTCCCAAATTTTTTGTTAAAAATTTCCCAAATTTTTGTTTAAAACTCCCAATTTTTTTCTAAAAAGTTCCAATTCTTTTTCTAAAAATTTCCAATTTTTTTTTCTAAAAATTCTGAATTTTTTTCGTAAAATTCCTGGAATTTATTGTTTAAAATTCCAATTTATTTATTGAAAAATGCAGAATTTTTTGTTTAAAAAATCCCCATGTTTTTACTAAATTTTCCCATTTTTCTGCTTAAAAATTCCCAAATTTTAATTTTTAATTTTCCAATTTTTTAATAAAAATTTTCAATTTTTTTATTTTTCCATTTCCAGGCCTCAAATTCCCAGCAGAGCCAAAATTCCCAATTTTTCTGTTAAAATTCCCATTTTTTTAAAAAATCCCTTTTTTTTTTCCAAAAAACTCCTCATTTTTTTCCTATAAATTCCTGGGGCTTTTTTTTCATCAAATTCCCATTTTTTTCCTTAAAAAATTCCCATTTTTTTCCTAAAAATTCCCATTTTTTTGCTTAAAAATTCACAATTTTTTGCCTAAAAATATCCTTTTTTTTCCCCAAAAATCCTCATTTTTTTTCTATAAATAACCGGGCTTTTTTTGTTCATATTCCCAAAATTTGGTTAAAATTCCTATTTTTCTGCTTAAAAATTCCCATTTTTTTGCTTAAAAATTTGCAATTTTTTTCTAAAATTCCCAATTTTTGGCCTAAAAATATCCTTTTTTTCCCAAAAAATCTTCTTTTTTTTTCTATAAATAACCGGGCATTTTTTGTTAAAATTCCCAAGTTTTTGGTTAAAATTCACTTTTTTTGCTTAAAAATTCCCTTTTTTTTTGCTTAAAAGTTCCCATTTTTTTGCTTAAAATTTCCCAATTTTTTTTCTAAAATTCCCGATTTTTTTCCTAAAAATCCTCATTTTTTTCCTATAAATTCCTGGGGCTTTTTTTCATAAAACTCCCAAATTTTTGGTTAAAAATTCCCAAATTTTTGTCTAAAAATTTGCAATTTTTGCGTTAAAAACTTCAGATTTTTTCCTAAAAATTCCCATTTTTTTTGCTTAAAAATTCACAATTTTTTTGTGAAAACTCCCAGTTTTTTTCTTCTAAAAACTTCCAATTTTTTTCCCTAACAATTCTCTTTTTTTTCTAAAAACTCTTGGGTCTTTTTGTTAAAATTCCCAAATTTTTGCTTAAAAATTCACAATTTTTTGCTTAAAAATTCCTAATTTTTTTTCTAAATATTCCCATTTTTTTCCTAAAAGTTTCCATTTTTTTTGCTTAAAAATTCCCAATTTTTTTCCTAAAAATCCTCATTTTTTTCCTATAAATTCCTGGGGCTTTTTTTTAAATAAAATTCCCAAATTTTGAGCTAAAAATATGTAATTTTTGCGTTAAAAACTCCGGATTTTTTCCTAAAAATTCCCAATTTTTTTTCTTAAAAATCCCTAATTTTCTTTCTTAAAAATTCTGAGTACTTTTCTTAAAATTCCTGAGGTTTTTTTGGTTAAAATTCCCAAATATTTGGCTAAAAATCCACAATTTTTGCGTTAAAAACTTGCAACTTTTTCCTAAAAATTCCCATTTTTTTGCTTAAAAATTCCCAATTTTTTTGTGAAAACTCCCAACTTTTTTCTAAAACTCTCATTTAATTGTAAAACATTCTAATTTTTTTAATAAAAATTCTGATTTTTCTCTTTTCCGCCCCCCTCCAGGTCCCAGCAGTCGGCGTCGGTTCCCAAATCCTTCCCTGGCAGAGCCAAAATTCCCAATTTTTCTCTTAAAATTCCCATTAAAAACATTTTTTTTCCTATAAATTCCTGGGCTTTTTTTGTTAAAATTCCCAAATTTTTGGTTAAAAATTCCCGATGCTTTTCCTAAAAATTCCCTTTTTTTTTGCTTAAAAATTCCCTTTTTTTGCTTAAAATTCCCAATTTTTTTTCCAAAACTTCCCATTTTTTTTCCAAAAAATCCTCATTTTTTCTCTATAAATTCCTGGGGTTGCTTGTTAAAATTCCCAAATTTTTAGTTAAAAATTCGCAAGTTTTTGGCTAAAAATTAGGAATTTTTGCGTTAAAAATGCCCAATTTTTTCCTAAAAACTCCCAATTTTTTTTTTCCTAAAAATTATTTTTTTTTTTTACTTAAAAATTCCAAATTTTTTCTAAAAATTCCCAATTTTTTTTCCTAAAAATCCTCATTTTTTTCCTATCAATTCCTGGGGTTTCTTGTTAAAATTCCCAAATTTTTAGTTAAAAATTCCCAAATTTTTGGCTACAAATTTGGAATTTTTGCGTTAAAACCTCCCAATTTTTTCCTAAAAACTCCTAATTTTTTTCCTAAAAAAATTCCCATTTTTTTTTCTAAAAATTCTAACAGAAATTTTATTGGAAAACATTTTTATTTTTTTACAAAAATTCTGATTTTTTTCCTCTTTTCCTCCCCCAGGTCCCAGCTGTCGGCGTCGGTTCCCAAATCCTTCCCTGGCAGAGCCAATATTCCCAATTTTTCTCTTAAAATTCCTTTTAAAAAAAAATTCCTATAAATTCCTGGGATTTTTTTGTTAAAATTCCCAAATTTTTGTTTAAAAATTCCCGATGTTTTTCCTAAAAATTCCCTTTTTTTTTGCTTAAAAATTCCCATTTTTTTGCTTAAAATTCCCAATTTTTTTTCTAAAAATTCCCAATTTTTTTCCTAAAAATCCTCATTTTTTCTCTATAAATTCCTGGGGTTTCTTGTTAAAATTCCCAAAATTTTTTAGTTAAAAATTCCCAAAATTTTTGGCTAAAATTTGGAATTTTTCATGCTTAAACCTCCCAATTTTTCCTAAAAACTCCTAATTTTTTCCTAAAAAAATTCCCATTTTTCTAAAAATTCTAACAGAAATTTTATTGGAAAACATTTTATTTTTACAAAATTCTGATTTTTTTTCCTCCCCCAGGTCCCAGCTGTCGGCGTCGGTTCCCAAATCCTTCCCTGGCAGAGCCAATATTCCCAATTTTTCTCTTAAAATTCCTATTATATTCCTATAAATTCCTGGGATTTTTTTGTTAAAATTCCCAAATTTTTTGTTTAAAAATTCCGATGTTTTTCCTAAAAATTCCCTTTTTTTTTGCTTAAAAATTCCCATTTTTTTGCTTAAAATTCCCAATTTTTTTTCTAAAAATTCCCAATTTTTTTCCTAAAAATCCTCATTTTTTCTCTATAAATTCCTGGGGTTTCTTGTTAAAATTCCCCAATTTTTAGTTAAAAATTCCCAAATTTTTGGCTAAAAATTCGCAATTTTTGCGTTAAAAACTCCCAATTTTTTTCCTAAAAAAATTCTCTTTTTTTTTTCTAAAAATTCTAACAGAAATTTTATTGTAAAACATTTTAATTTTTTTACAAAAATTCTGATTTTTTCCTTTTTTTTCCTCCCCCAGGTCCCAGCTGTCAGCATCGGTTCCCAAATCCTTCCCTGGCAGAGCCAGAATTCCCAATTTTTCTCTTAAAATTCCCATTAAAAACAAAAAAATTACCTTTTTTTTTCTTATAAATTCCTGGAGTTTTTTTGTTAAAATTCCCAAATTTTTGGTTAAAAATTCCCGATTTTTTCCTAAAAATTCCATTTTTTTTTGCTTAAAAATTCCCATTTTTTTGCTTAAAATTCCCAATTTTTTTTCTAAAAATTCTCAATTTTTTTCCTAAAAATCCTCATTTTTTTCCTATCAATTCCTGGGGTTTCTTGTTAAAATTCCCAAATTTTTAGTTAAAAATTCCCAAATTTTTAGCTAAAAATTCGGAATTTTTGCGTTAAAAACGCCAATTTTTTTCCTAAAAACTCCCAATTTTTTTCCTAAAAAAATTCCCTTTTTCTTTCCTAAAAATCCTAACAGAAATTTTATTGGAAAATATTTTAATTTTTTTACAAAAATTCTGATTTTTTTTCTTTTTTCTCTCTCCCCAGGTCCCAGCTGTCGGCGTCGGTTCCCAAATCCTTCCCCCGCGTTCCCGGCAGAGCCAAAGCCCCGAGGGCGGGGCCGGGGGCGGGGCCGGGGGCGGGGCTTGGGCCGGGGGCGGGGCCTGGGCCGGGGGCCGGCGCTGGGGGCGGGGCCAGGGCTGGAGGCGCCCGGACGAGCCCCCGGAGAGCAAAACGTGAGTGAGAAATTGGGGAAAATTTGGGGGAAATTTGGGGAGATTTTGGGATTTGGGAGGGAAAATTTGGGAATTGGGATCCAAAAAATGGGATTTGGGAGAAAAAATGGGAATTGGGGTTAAAAAAATGGGGTATGGGAGAGAAAAAATGGGATTTGGGAGGGGAAATTTGGGATTTGGGAGGGAGAAAATGGGATTTGGGAGGGGAAATTTGGGAATTGGGATCCAAAAAAAGGGATTTCGGAGGGAAATGTGGGAGAAAAAATGGGAATTGGGGTAAAAAAAATGGGATTTGGGAGGGAAAAAATTTGGGATTTGAGGGAAAAATTGGGATTTGGAAAATGAAATTTGGGATTTGGGGATGGAAAAATTTGGGATTTGAGGGAAAAATTGGGATTTGGGGATTGGAAAAATGGGAATTGGGACCTAAAATGGGATTTGGGAGGGAAATTTGGGATCTGAGGGAAAAAATTGGGATTTGGAAGAGGAAATTTGGTATTTGGGGTAGAAAAAATGGGATTTGGGATAAAAAATGGGAATTGGGGTTGGAAAAATGGGAATTGGGATCCAAAAAAAGGGATTTGGGAGGGAAATTTGGGAGAAAAAATGGGAATTGGGGTAAAAAATTGGGATTTGGGAGGGGAAAAATTTGGGATTTGAGGGAAAAATTGGAATTTGGAAAATGAAATTTGGGATTTGGGGATGGAAAAATTTGGGATTTGAGGGAAAAATTGGGATTTGGGGATTGGAAAAATTGGGATTTGGGGATTGGAAAAATGGGAATTGGGATCAAAAATGAATTTGAGATCAAAAAATCGGATTTGAGAGGAGAAAATTTGGGATTTGGGGGGAAAATGGGAATTTGGGCTAAAAAAATGGGAATTTGGGAGGGAAAAATTTGGGATTTGGGATCCAGAAAAAAGAATTTGTGGGGGAAAATTTGGATTTGGGGGCAAAATTGGGATTTGGGATTTGGGGAGGGAAAATTTGGGATTTGGGATCCAAAAATGGGAATTGGGGGGAAAATTTGGGAATTGGGGAAGGAAATTTGGGATTTGGGATCCAAAAATGGGAATTCTGGGGGATGGGATTTGGGGTAAAAAATGAGATTTTGGTGGAAATTTTGGGGTTTTCTGGGATTTTGATGGAATTTTAATTTGATTTTGATGGGATTTGTGTGGATTCTTTTTTTTCCTGGGATTGTTTTGGGATTTCCATGGAATTTGTGTCCTCAGGTAGGTGAAGGTGTTGGGGGCACAAATATGATTTTAATGGGAATTTAATGGAATTTTAATGAAATTTTTATGGGATTTTAATGGAATTTTAATGGGAATTTTATAGGAATTTTAGTGGGATTTTAATGGAATTTATTAGGATTTTTATGGGACTTTTATGGCATTTTAATGAGGTTTTTCTGGAATTTTAATGAGAATTTTAAAGGGATTATAATGGAATTTTTATGGGATTTTAGTGGGAATTTAATGGGTTTTTAATGGGATTTTAGTGGGTTTTTAATGGGATTTTTATGGAATTTTAATGGGATTTTTATGGGAATTTAATGGAATGTTAATGGGATTTTAATGGAATTTTAATGAGGTTTTTCTGGAATTTTAACGGGATTTCTAATGGGATTTTAATGGAATTTTAATAGGATTTTTAATGGGAATTTAATGGAATTTTATGGGATTTTAATGGGATTTTGATGATTTTTAGTAGTATTTTAATGGGATTTTTAATGTGATTTTAATGAGGTTTTTCTGGAATTTTAATGGGAATTTTAATGGGATTTTTATGGAATTTTAATGAGGTTTTTCTGGAATTTTAATGAGATTTTAATGGCATTTTTATGGGAATTTTTATGGGATTTTAATGTGATTTTATTGGAATTTTAATGACATTTTAATGGGATTTAATTGGAATTTTAATGGAATTTTAACGTGATTTTAATGGAATTTTTACGGGATTTTAGTGGGATTTTTATGGAATTTTAACGGGATTTTTATGAGATTTTTTTTGTTTTTTCATGAATTTTTGGGGGATTTTATTGGAACCCCAATGATTTTCTGGAATTCCCTCCCCAGGCAGGTGAACGTGTTGGGGCAGCAGCAGCTCCGGGATTTGGGGATTTTTATGGGATTTAAATGAATTTTAATGGAAATTTTAATGGCATTTTTATGGGATTTTAATGGGATTTTTATGGAATTCTAATGGGATTTTAATAGGATTTTTAATGGAATTTTAATAAGGTTTCTTTCTGGAATTTTAATATGATTTTAATGGAATTTTACAGGGATTTTAGTGGGATTTTTTATGGAAATTTTAATAGGGTTCTAATAGAATTTTAATGGGATTTTTACAAAAATTTTAATGGGTTTTTAGTGGGACTTTAATGGAATTTTAATGAGGTTTTTCTGGAATTTTAATGGGATTTTAATGTGATGTTAATGGAATTTTTACAGGACTTTAGAGGGGTTTTGATGGAAATTTTAATACAATTTTAATGTGATTTTTATGGGATTTTAATGCAATTTTAATGAGGTTTTTCTGGAATTGTAATGGAATTTTAATGGGATTCTAATGAAATTTTAATGGGATTTTTACAAGAATTTTAATGAGATTTTTATGGACTTCTAATGAGGTTTTTCTGGAATTTTAATGGGATTTGTATGGGATTCTCATGAATTTTTTAACGGGACTTTTTATGGGATTTTTTTGATTTTTTCATGGAATTTTTGGGATTTTGTTGGAATTCCCTGAATTCCCCAATGATTTTATTGGGATTTCCTCCCCAGGCAGGTGAACGTGTTGGGGAAGCCGTGGCTCCGGGATTTGGGGATTTTTATGGGATTTAAATGAATTTTAATGGAAATTTTTTTGGAATTTTAATGGAATTTTTATGGGACTTTAATGGGATTTTAATGGAATTTTAATGGGATTTTTAATGGGAATTTTAATGTGATTTTAATGAATTTTAACGCGATTTTTATGGGATTTTTGGGGGATTTTTTTATTATTTTCCATGATATTTTTGGAATTCCTGGAATCCCAATGATTTTTTGGAATTTTATGGGATTTTTTTTGTTTTTTCATGGGTTTTTTGGGGATTTTGTTGGAATTTTCCATGAATTCCATGGATTCCTGTCCCCAGGCAGGCGAACGTGTTGGGGCAGCCGCGGCTCCGGGATTTGGGGATTTTTATGGGATTTCGATGAATTTTTATGGAATTTTGGTGAATTTTAACGGGATTTTCATGGAATTTTTTTGTTTTTTCATGGGTTTTTATGGTAATTTTGTTAAGAATTCCTGGAATTTTATGGAATTTGGCCCCCAGGCAGGTGAACGTGGTACAAGCCAGCCGCCCCGGATTTGGGGATTTTTATGGGATTTTGATGAATTTTAACGGGATTTTCATGGGATTTTTTTTGTTTTTTCATGGGTTTTTATAGGAATTTTGTTAAGAATTCCTGGAATTTTATGGAATTTGTGCCCCAGGCAGGTGAACGCGGTTCGACAGCCGCTGTCTCGATTTGGGGATTTTTATGGGATTTCATGAATTTCATGAATTGTGATGAATTTTAACGGGATTTTCATGGAATTTTTGTGATTTTGTTAAGAATTCCTGGAATTTTCTGGAATTTCCAGGCAGTGAACTAGCTCGGTAGCCGCTGCATGTGGCCTCACGGGACTCTGCGCCAGCTCTGGCGCCTCCCAAATCCTCCATCGAGGATTTCCACCTGAAGCCATCCTGATGGACACGCCCGCCCATCGCTGAGCCCGAAAGTGCCTCATGGTGAGACGGAGCTCCCAGTCCCACATCCCTGGACCCTAGAAAACCCATTTCCACATTTTTCCCATTTCTTTGCATTTTCCCCATTTCCCCCATTTCCCATTTCCCATTTCCACCCATTTCCATTCCCATTTCCATTACCCCATTTTCCCCATTTCCCATTTCCATTCCCCCATTTCCCATTTCCCCCATTTCCCATTTCCCCCATTTCCCTATTCCCCCATTTCCCCATTTCTCCCCCATTTCCCCATTTCCCATATTTCCCATTTCGTCTCATTTCCTCATTTCCCATTTCTCCCCATTTCCATCTCCATTTTCTCTCCACTTTCCCCATTTCCCCCATTTCCCATTTCCCCATTTCCATTTCTCCCCATTTTCCATTTCCCATTTCCCCCATTCCCCATTTCCATTTCCCTGCATTCATTCCCATTCCCCCATTTCCCATTTCCCCCATTTCCCCTCATTTCCCCATTTTCCCCATTTCTCCCATTTACCCATTTCCCCATTTCCCCCATTTTCCATTTCTCCCATTTCCCCCATCTCCCCATTCCCATTTCCCATTTCCCCCATTCCTCCCATTTCCCCATTTCCATTTCCTTTCCATCTTCCCATTTCCCATTCCCTCCATTTCCTCCCATTTTCTCCCATTTTCTCCCCATTTCCCTCATTCCCATTTCCCCATTTCCCATTTCCATTTCCATTTCCATTTCCCCCCATTTTCCCCATTCCCCCATTTCCCCTCTGCTTTCCCCATTTCCCCATTTCTCCATTTCTCATTTCCCCATTCCCCATTTCCCCATTTCTCCGTCATTCTCCCATTTCATTTTCCCCATTTCCCCATTTCACTCTTCCCATTTCCCCATTTCCCCCATTCCCCCATCTCCCCATTCCCCCATTTCCCCATCTCCATTTCCCCCATTCTCCCCATTTCCCATTTCACCCCATTTTCCTACTTTTCCCCCATTTTCCCATTCTCCCCATTTTCCTATTTCCCCCATTTCCCATTTTCCCATTTTCTCCCCATTTTCATTTCCCCAAAGTCATTTCCCATTTTCTCCCATTCCCCATTTTCCCTCATCTCCCCATTTCTCTCCCATTGCATTCTCCCCATTTCCCCCATTTCCCTCTCATTTCCTCTATTTTCCCCATTTCCCCTATTTCCCATTTCTCCCTATTTCCCCATTTCCCATTTTCCCCATCTCCTTATTTTCCCATTTCCCATTTCCCCATTTCCCTATTTTCCCATTTCCCCATTTCCCATTTCCCCATTTCCCATTTCCCATTCCCATCCCATTTCCCCCATTTCCCCCATTTTCCCCATTCTCCATTTCCCCATCCCCATTTCCCATTTCCCATTCTCCCATCTCTCTCCCCATTTCTCATTTCCTCCCATCTTTCCCATTTTCCTCCATCATCAATTCCCCATTTCCCCATTTCCCATCTCCTCTATCTCCCATCCTCTCCCCATTTCCCATTATCTCCCCATTTCCATTTCCCCCATCCCCATTTCCCATCCCATTTCTCCCATCTCCCCATTTTCCCCATTTCCCATTCCCCATTTCCATTTCCATTTCTATTCCTCATCCCCCATTTCATTTCCCATCCCCATTTCCATTTCCCCCATTTCCCCATTCCCCCCACTTCCTCATTTCCCATTTCCCTATACTTCATCTACTCTCCATTTCCCATTTCCCATTTCCTCTCATTTCCTCTCCACTTTCCCCATTTCCATCACTTCCTACTTTCATCTCCCCATTCCATTTCATTTCATTTCACATTTCCCACTTTCCCCATTTTCCCATTTTCCTCCCATTTTCCCATTTTTTCATTTCCATCTTACATCTCCCCATCTCCTCCCAGCCCCTGCAGCTGGATTGTCGGATCGAGCCGCCTTCCAAGTGGAGCCACCGGGACAATCCCTGGAGCTGACTCAACCGAATCCTCAAAACTCTCGCGAGCAGCACCCTCCCACAGGAGGGCCAGGACCTGCGAGAAAGGTGGGAAACTCCAGGTGCAACCCGGGAACTCCGGATCTTTTGGATCCCTTGCAGTTCCATGCTGGGGATCCCTACGATTTCTGGGATCTTTGGGGATCTCTGGGGCATTTCCTTTAAGGATCTTTAGGAGCCTGGAGGGAATCCCTTGAGAGGATCAGGAAATCCCTTTAGGATCTTGATGAACCCTTTGACTTGCATCTGGCAACCTTTGGGAATCTCTGGGAAACTTGGGGATCCCTTTAGAGGACTTTAGGGACTTCACGACCTTTTGGGATCCTTTGAGGGCGTCTCTGAATCTTTGGGTGATCGAGATGAACCATGAACCTTTTGAATCCCTTTGGGGACTGAGAGGAACTCCTGGGAACCTGGGGATCTTTCGGGAAATCCCTTTGGGGATCTCGCTTTGGGGACTCCTAGATGGACTCTAGGATCTAGATGATTCCTTTGGGACTCCTTGAGGGGAACTCAGAACCTTTGGGGACTTTCGGATCTTTGGTGTGAATCCCTTGGGAATCCCTGAGGAAACCTGGGATCCCTTTAGAATGACCTTTTAGGATCTGTGGAGGATCTTTGGGAATCCCTGAGGGCACTTTGGGGAATCCCTCAGTGGCAACCTGAGGAACTGCATGAACCTTTGGGAATCCTTTGGGGAATCCCTTTGGAGGGATCTTGGGGAACCTGGACTTTGGGGATCTTTGGAAAACGAGCTCGAACCTTTGTGAACTCCCTTAGATGGATCTTTAGAGATCTTTGGAGGATCTTCGAGCCTTGGGAGGATTCCTGCATCTCTTTGGGACCTGTGTGTGAGAAAACCGATCTCCCAGGATCTTTTGGATACTGACATGGAAACTCTATCCTTAGGAATCCCTTTAGAAGGACTCCAGGAGATTCCTGGATCTTTTGAGGGATCTAGAAACCCCTTTGTGGAATCCCCTTTGGGGAAAACTTTGGGGAATCTCCAGAGGGATCTTTGGGGAACTCTCTCAGGAGGATCTTTAGATGAACTTTGATCTTTGAATCTTTGAATCCCTGAGAGAATCCTGGGGAACATTCCTTGTGAAATCTTGGGAACCTTTGGAGGATCTCCATGGGCCTTGAGGAGTCCTGAACTCCCTTTTGATCCCCTTTGGACTCTGTCTGAACTCTTTAACCTTGCATGGAGCTCTGGACTCCTTTAGATCTTTTAGGATCTTTGGGGAATCTCCTGTGAATCCTTTTAGGATCTTTAGGAGCTCCTGAGGAACCTTTAGGAACTTTGGGAATCCCTGGGAAAAATTCCAGTGGAATCTTTGGGACTCTGGGAATCAGACCTTTTGATCTTTACGAGAGAACTGCAAAAGCTGAACTCCTGGATCGATCTTTGGAGTGAAAACGGGAATCCCTGGGGTGGATCGAATCATGGACCATTCATGGATCTGTGGATTTCTCGAATCCCTTGGGAGATCTTTGGGAATCCCTTTGGGAATCCCTTTTGGTGTCTCGGACTTTGGGGCCAAATCGGAACTCACGGATCTTGGGGAGGGAACGGTGGGAAAAGAGAAACCTTTTGGGATGGATCTGTCTTTCAAAAACGAATCCCAAGGACTTTTGGGGACTTTTGGGACCTCGCTGAATCCTTTGGGATCTGTGAATCCTGGGAACTCCTTTGGGGACATTTTGGAACTTTGGGGAATCGGACTTTTGCGCTTTAGAGAGAACTCGCAAAAGATGACTCTGGACTGATTCTCAAAAACAGAATCCAAGCAGATCTTTGGGGATCTGTGGGAGCCATGGATCCCTTTGATCTCCTGGGAATCCCTTTGGAATCCTTTGGCGCCTTTTGGAATCCCTGAAAACTTCTGGGAATCCCTTTGGGAACCTTTTGGGGTGGAATCTAGCTAGATGGAACTGCAAAGCTGAATCGATTGATCTCGGGTGAAAAACACCGAATTCCCAAGCAGCCTTTTGGGATCTTTTTGGGAGTCGCATGGAATCCCTTTGGGGAACTGGTGGGATTCTTTGGGAATCTCCGGGAAATTTCTGGGACTCTTTCTGGCATCTTTGTGTGTGGACTCTCGCGCTCAGAGGGAATCGCAAAAGACGACTCGACTGACTCGGTGAAAACCGTGGAATCGCTGATCTTCTGGGGCTCCTTTTGGGAGTCGCATGGAATCTCCCAGGATTTCCAGTGAACTTTGGGATTCTGTGAACCTTTTGATTTCTGGGGAATCTTTTGGGAATCTCCTGGGGAACCTGGGGACTTTGTGCTCTAGAGGAGAACTGCAAAAGATGAATTTCTCGATTGATCTTTTGGGGTGAAAAAATGGGAATCTCGGGTGGATTTTTGCTCTTTTGGGGAATTAGCTGAATCTTGGGGATTCTGTGATTTTGTGAAATTTGGGAATCCTTTGGGCATCTTTTGGGAATATTTTGGGGGTTTAGGATAGAATTGCAAAAAGATTAATTTCGATTGATTTTGGGTGAAGAAACCGGAATTCTCAAGGATCTTTTGGGGATCTTTGGGAACTGGCTGAACCTTTGATCCTGGTGGATTTCTATGGAATCTGAACTCTGGGGAATCCTTTTGGAATCTTCCTGTGGATCTTTGGGGTCTAGGAGAGAATTGCAGTGCCAGCACTTTCCAGGACTGACTTTTGGGTGAAAAACGGGAATTCTGGGCGATTCTTTCGGCTCTTTTGGGAATCCGGCCGGACTCCCTTTGGGGATCTCTGTATCTGGTGGAATCTGTGGACTCGGAATCTTTTGAATCTTTGGGACATTTTGGGGTTTTAGATAGAACTGGCAAAAAGATGAATCCTCGGGATTGATTTCTCGGGTGAAAAACGGACTGCGTGATTTTTCGGATCTTTTTGGGAATCTTTGGGGATCTTTGGGATGGATGGTGTGTGATTTGGGGGTGTTTTGGCTGTCCCCAGGGCCTGCGGGCTGTGGCTGGAGCCGGGCTGATGCTGGCGCTGCCGATCGCTGCCGGGCTGGGAGTGGGCAACGCTTGGAGGATGGCCACGCCTACTTAGGCAGAGACACGCGAATCGGGATCGAGCCAAAAACTGGGGAATCGAAAATCGACGTCCCAAAATCGGATCAAAATCTGGGAATTTCTGGGAGCCAAAATTGGGATCGAATTTGGGGGTCCCAAAATTGGGAAAAAAATCGGGACTCTGGGAGCCAAAAATTGGGGGAAATCGGGAATTCCTAGAGGCCACAAAAATTGAGATGAGAAAATTGAAAGAGGCCAAAAATTGGGAAAAATTGGGA
>JAPFBE010000221.1:32999-84534 GCA_034336665.1 Luscinia megarhynchos | reverse complement strand
GGGTGATGACGATGGACCCGACAGAGCATCGCCCCTGGGACGAGGGCGATGGACCCCTGACAGAGCATCCCCGGGAGACGAGGGAGATGGACCCTGACAGAGCATCACCTTGGGACGAGGGCGAGGGACCCTGACAGAGCATCACCCCGGGGCCGAGGACGTCAGACTCTAACAGAGCATCCCTCCGGTGCAACAATGATGGAACCCCAACAGAGAATCCCCCCCGGGGGCGAGGACGACGGACCCCGAGAGAGCATTGCCCCGGGGTCGTGTACGAGGGACCCAGAAATAGCATCGCCCCGGGGGCGTGGACGAGGGACCCAGAGAGGACATCCCCCCGGGATGAGGGCAACGGATTACGGAAGATCATTGCCGTGGGGGCGAGGACGACAGACCCCGCCAGATGATCCCCCCAAGGCGATGACGACGGACCCCGACAGAGCATGGCACCGGGGCCGAGGACGTCGGACCCTGACAGGACATCCCCCCGGTGCAAGGACGACGGACCCTGACAAAACATCACCACGGGACGAGTGCGACGTGCCCTTACAGATCATCTTCCTGGGGCGAGGACGAGGGACCCCGACAGGGCATTGCCCCGGGTGTGAGGACGACGGACACCAACAGATGATCCTTTCGGTTGCGATGACGAAATACTCCGACAAGGCATCCACCCGGGGCGAGGAAGACAGACCCTGACAGTGCATCCCCCTGGGACGAGGGCGACGGACGTCGAAAGATCATCCTCCCCGGGGCGAGGACGACGGACCCGGAAAGAGCATCGCACCAAGGGCGAGGACGAGGGACCACAACAGAGCATTGCCCCGGAGATAAGGATGACGGACACAGACAAATGATCCTCCTGGGTGCGATGACGACGGACTCTGACAAGGCATCCCGGTGGTGCGAAGACGATAGACCCTGACAGAGCATTGCCCCGGGGGTGAGGACGACGGACCCTGACGGTGCATCCCTGTGGCGCGAGGACGACAGACCCCGACTGAGCAACCCTCTGGGGGGTAGGACTAAGGTCCCCGACAGAACATCGCCCCGGGACGTGCGAGGGACACCGCAAGAACATCTTCCCGGGGGCGAGTATGCCATATCCCTGCTGACTATTGCCCCGGGAACGAGGACGACAGATCCCGGAAGTGTATTGCCCCGGGGGCGAGGACGAGGGACCTCGACAGATCAACCCCCTGAGGCCGAGGACGACAGACTCTGATAGGGCATCGCCCCGGGGCCGACGCCGTTGGACCCTGACAGAGCATCGCCCCGGGACGATCGCGATGCAGCCTGACAGATCATCTTTCCGGGTGAGGACAATGGACCCCGACAGGGCATTGCCCCTGGGGTGAAGACGATGGTCACCGACAGATTTTCCTTCCGGGTGTGATGATGAGAGACCCCGATAGGGCATCGCCACGGGACGAGGGCGACGGACGCTGCAAGATCATCCTCCTGGGGGCGAATATGACGTGTCCCTACTGACCATCGCCCCGGGAGCGAGGACGACTGACCTCGAAAGTGTATTGCCCGGGGGGCAAGGATGACGGACCCCAAAAGACCATCGCCCAGGGACGAGGGCGACAGACCCTGACAGAGCATCGCCCTGGAACAAGGGCGAGGCACCCCGACAGAGCATTTCCCCGGGGGTGAGGACGACGGACATTGACAGATGATCCTCCCGGGTGCGATGATGACGGACCCCGACAGGGCATCCCACCGGGGCGAGGACGACTCACCCCGGCAAAACATCGCCCGGGGGGCGATGACGATGGACCCCGACAGAACATTGCCCCGTTAGCGTGAAGGGTGGACAACGAGAGAGCATTGCCCCGGGGCAACCGCTGACACAGACAGAGCATCCCCCGTGGTGAGGGCAGATACGGGCGTGTCTTGGATTAGGGCAAATTAGGGGAAGAATCTCCAAAAGGAACCCCTTAAGCAACAAACTCTCCAAACTCTTGCCTCTCCCACCGCCGGCTTTGGGAAGATTTTACTCAGAGAAAAAGTCGAAAACACTTGTTTATTTAGCAAACACACAGAAAAATCTCGCCCCAACGCAAGAAAAAAAGAGCCAAGGTTGACGCAGCAAACTTCACCCGTCCGAGTGGATGTACAGCCTCAGGACGTCTCTGGTGCTGGGGAGGGCAGAAACGCATATTTCTTTTCACGGCATTTATTGATGTTCCAGGTCGTCCAGGATCAGGTTCACATGGTATTGCTAGCTAATAAGAGAAGGAAAAATAAAGCGAAGCAGCCTAAGCAAAGTGGGGGGCAGAAGCAGCAGCTAAGCAAGCAGAAGCAGCTAAAAGCGGCCGAGCTGCACAGGGGGGGAGAGGGGGCAGCAGCTTGCAAGCAGCGCAGCGGCAGCAGCTCACCGATGGGGAGGGGCACTGTCTAGCTAGTCAAAACAAACCCTCCAGGCATGAGCAGCACACGATTGTGGATATAAAGCACTGCAACGTCACCCCAGGACAGGGGGTGAGCCTCCCCCCAGGGGCAAGGACGACGCACACCGACCGCGCTTTCCCCTCCCCGCCAAAAGGCGACAAAGACAGCACAGCCTTCCAAAGGTAAGGTGGATGGAGAGCACAGCGGCCTCCCAAAATCGGAGGGGGTCGGACACCACCCCGGCTCAACAAAGCTAAGGACAGACAAGCACCGGGGCAGCGAGGGACCGCGCCGGCCCCCCAAATTGGAGGGGTCTGGCCATCGCCCCGGTTCAAAAAAGCTAAGGCCAGAAAAAAATTGGCAAAAATCACACCAAGTGCTGTGCCTTGTCTTTACTTTCGCAACGAGTCCCTCACCACCCAAACCAAGCTCAAAGCCTCCCCCGCCTCATGAAGAGGAGGATGGAGACCCTCAGCCGGGCAGGGAGCACGGTGGGCCGAGAGATGTCTATGTTCCCCTCCTCCCTGGGCGGTCCTGGGGGGTTTCGGGCCTCACCTGAAGGGAATGGCAGGACTGGAGGTCTCTGGCCGTGTCACACTGAGGCATGGTGGGGCTGGGGATCTCTGGCCGTGTCACACTGGGAGATTCTCAGGGCTGGGGGTCTCTGGCCATATGACACCGGGGGATGCTCACGGCTGGGGGTCTCTGGCCGTGTCACACCAGGGGATGCTCGGGAGCGGTGTCTCCAGAGGGATGAAAACCCCACCCCCAAGGGAGAGGGACAGAAACCCCCCGGCCACCTCGAGCATTTCACAGGCCCAGAGCTATGGAGACCCTCGAGCATCCCTGGGTGCTGGCCCAGATAATACTGGCCCAAATCAAGTTGTTATCAGCCAGAAATGCTTTGGCAGTGAGATTTCCTTTCCCCAGGCCCCGCTGTGTCACGATGGACACTCGGTTCCGTGAGGTTCTGGGGTGTCACAACGCTGCCCTTGGTTCCACCAGGCCCTACTGTGTCACAAGAGAGCCTCGGGTCTGTGAGATTCTGTTGGAATTCAAAATGGAAGGAATTCTCTCGACATTGGGCCTGTCAATCAAAGTCTAGAAAAGAACACAGGATTTGACCGGGGGCCTCAGGAAATGCTTCCAACTTAGGTGCTAGAAGCAAAAATGCAGATTAAATCAGAGATGTATTTAGGTGAGAAAAGTTTAGCTGTAGATTTTATGATAAAAAAAGAATAAAATTAGTCGCAGATGTGACAAAAAGTCTTAGACTAGATCTGTGCGCCAGAACAGAAGTAGCTAAATAAGTTCACACTGCAATTAGACAAAACTTTAGTATTGAATTGAAAACATAAATCTCTTTGTTGGCCGTGTGTTATTGGTGAATAAATCCTGAAAAGACCTTGTAGCCATAAGAGTTGCAACGTCTCGTCACGCTGTCGACACTTGTCGACTCCTGGAATGGGGCTGGGACGCCCAGAGACCCCTTCCTCTGTTTCTTGCAGTGCCGGAAGGGGCCCAGGATGGCTGTGGAGGGACCGGGAGCGCCTGGAGCTGCTCCCAAAATCCTGGTGTGACCCCCGGCCATGCTCCCACCCCGCGCTCACACCTGTCCCTCCCACCCCAGGCCCGAGCCACGACCCTTTTATGCTCTTTCTCCTACCGACCAATCAGAACGCTCGGTCACGTTGTGGCCACGCCTGCTCTTTGAGTCATCACAATGAGCAATACTGGGTGCTCCGCCCCCACGCTTGTTTCTGGGCTCCTATTGGCTGTGCCTGAAAGGGGCGGGGCTTGGTCTGGATATATAAAGAGCCTTGCTGGCTCGGGTCCTCAGCAGCGATGGCGGCAGAAAGAGGAGGAGGAGACCCTGGGAGAGGAGCCCCGAGCAGCGCACCGGGAGGAGACCCACGGAGCGGGCGGAGATCCGCTCTGCGCCATCTGCCCTGCAACGAAGGGTGCGGAGACGCCACCCGTGACTCTGCTCCACGGAGACCCCCGGAGCCTACACCGTGATGAGCACAGATCACCCGGCCCCCATCCATGGTGGAGGAAGACCGCGGTGACCTGACACGCCCCGCCCCACACACATATTTCCACGCAGGGTAACGATGGCGACACCCTGCTCCCCGGTCCTCATATTGGGGTGAGGAGGGTGGACACTGACAGTGCATCCCCCCGGGGGCCAGGATGATGGACACGGGGCGAAGACGACAGAGCCTGACAGAGCATCACCTTGGGGCGAGGACGACGGAGACACCGCTCCCCAGCACTACTCGGTGCTCCCCCGGAATGAGCAGGCGTTCCCGGCCTGCCAAAGGTGAGGTGGAGGGAGACCACCCGTGCCCTGTGTGTTGCAGAGAATGAGGATGGACATGACCTGACCTCTCATCCCCACAAAAAACTAGCACGGAGATTATTCGGGCCCCGTGTAGCGGAGGAGTGGCAACAAAGGGAGCGGAGACCCCACCAGAGACTGCTCCGCTCCACAGAGAGCATCCCCACTCACCCCAAGTTAAGAACCGAAACCACCCGCACCCTTCCGCAGTAATGGGAAGCGGGCGGAGATCTCCTGACCAATCCCACCATCCCCACACAGAATGGATGGAGACGACGAGACACCTTGATCCTCCATCAGGGCGAGGAGGGTGGACACCAAGATAGTATTGCCCCAGGACGAGGATGACCGAACCCGACAGATCATCCCCCTTGGACGTTGGACCACAACAGAGTATCCAGCCAAGAGGAGGAGGAGGGACCCCAACAGATCATCCCCCAGAATGTGAGGGCAACGGACCCCGACAGAGCATCCCCCCGGGAGGGAGGGTGACGGACCCCGACAGATCATACACCCAGAGACGAGGACGACGGACCCTGACAGATGATTCCCTGAGCGGCGAGGAGGTCGGACCAAGACAGAACATTGCCCCGAGGGCGAGGATGATGGAGCCTGACAGAGCATCCTCCCTGGGCGAGGACGACGGACCCAGACAGGGCATCCTCCCGTTTCGAGGATGATGAACCCCGACAGATCATCATCCCGGGACGAGGGTGAAGGACGCCAAAAGATCATCATCCCGGGGGCGAAAAAGAAAGACCGCGATAGAGCATCCCCCTGGAGCGAGAAAGATGGACCCCGAGACAAAATCCCTCCGGGGGCGAGGACGAGGAACCCCCAGAGAACATCCCCCACTGGCGAGGACGAGGGACCCTGACAAATAATCCTCCTGAGACGACAGCGACCAACCCCGACAAAGACTCCACTCAAGGAGAAAAAGAGGGACCCCGACAGAGCATCTCCCCTGGGGCGATGATGACGGACCCCGAGAGAACATCCCCCCGAGGGCGAGGACGACGGAGTCCGAAAGAGCATCCCCCCGGGGTGAGACGACAGACCCCGACAGAGCATCACCCCGGGGGAGAGGACGACGGACAACGACAGATCATCCCCCTGGTACAAGGACGACAGACCCCTACAGAGCATCGCCCTGGGGGTGAGGACGAGGGACCCCGAAACATCATCACTCTGGGACGAGGGCGACAGACCATGACAGAGGATCACCCCGAGGACGAGGGCGATGGACCCTGACAGAGCACTGCCACGGGTTTGAGGACGACAGACACTGAGAAATGATCCTCCTGGGTGCGATGACGCCTGACCCCGATAAGGCATCCCCTAGGTGTGAGGACGACAGACCCCGAGAGTGCATTCCCGTGGGGCGAGGACGACAGACCTCGACAGATCATCCCCCCGAGGGCGAGGACGACAGACCCTGACAGGGCATCGCACCGGGAGAGAGGACGACGGACACCGACAGATGATCCTTCTGGGTGCGATGACGAGAGACCCCAACAAGGCATCCCTTCGGGGCTAGGACAACGAACCCCGACAGAGCATTGCCCCGGGACAAGGGCGACGGACACGGGCAGATCATCTTCCCAGTTCGAGGACAGGGGACCCCGACGGGGCATTGCCCTGGGGGTGAGGACGAGGGATTTCGTCAGAGCATTCCCCCAGAGCAAGATTGATGGATCCCGAGAGAACATCCCCCCAGGGGCGAGGACGAGGGACCCCGTTAGATCATCCCTCTGGGCGAAAACGACGGACCCTGACAGATGATCCCACCTGGATGACAAACACTGACAAAGACTCCCTCTCAAAGAGAGGAGGAGGGACCCAGACAGAGCATCGCCCCGGGACGAGGGCGATGGACGCCAAGAGATGATTCCCCCAAGGCGAGGACATGGGACCCCGACAGAGCATTGCCTTGGGAGTGAGAAACGACAGACCCGGACAGAGCATCCCCCCGGGGGCGACGACGACAGATCCCGACCGAACAACCCCCCGGTTAGAGGACAACGGACCCCGACAGAGCATCCCCCTCGGGGCGAGGACGACGGACCCCAAGAGAACATCCCCCGGGGCGAGGACGAGGGACCCTGACAGAGGAACGCACCGGGGTGAGGACGACGGACACTGACAGATGATCCCCCGGGGACGACTGCGACGCACCCCGAGAGAGTATCCCCCCAAAGAGAGGAGGCGGGATCCCGACAGAGCGAGGGCGACTGATGCTGAAAAAACATCGTTGAAGTGGCGAGGATGACAGACCCCAGCAGATTATCCCCCCGGAGGCGAGGACGTCAGACCACGACAGAGCATTGCCCCGGGGGTGAGGACGACAGACCATGATAGAGCCTCCCCCTGGGGGCGAGGACGACAGACCCCGACAGATCATCCCTCTTGTGCGATGACGACGGACCCTGACAGAGCATCGCGCAGGGACGAGGGCGACGGACCCTGACAGATCACGTTCCTGGGGCGAGGACGAGAGACCCCGACAGAGCATTTTCCCGGGGGCAAAGACGACAGAAACCGACAGAGCATAGCCCTGGGGTTGAGGACGATGGACACCGACAAATGGTCCTCCCGGATGCGATGATGAAGGATCCCGAAAAGGCATCCCCCCGGTGCGAGAATGACAGACCCCGACAGAGAATCGCCCTGGGGACGAGGACAACGGACCCCGAAAGTGTATTGTCCCGGGCGCGAGGACGACGGACCCCAACAGAGCAGTGCCCTGGGACGAGGGCGACAAACTCTGACAGAGCATCGCCCTGGGACGAGGGCGATGGACCTAGACAGACCATCCCCGGGAGACGAGAGAGACGACCCTGACAGAGCATTGCCCCGAGGGCGAGGACGAGGGATCCCGAAAGTGTATTGCCCTGGGGACGAGGACGAGGGCCCACGACAGATCATCCCCCCGAGGCCGAGGACGACAAACCCTTACAGGGCATCGCCCCGGGGCCGACTCCGTCGAACCCTGACAGAGCATCGCCCCGGGACGAGGGCGACGGACCCAGACAGATCATCTTCCTGGGGCGAGAACGAGGGACCCCGAGAGGGCATTGCCCCGGGGGTGAGGACGATGGACACCGACAGATAATCCTTCTGGGTGTGATAAAGATAGACCCCGACAGGGCATCCCTACGGAGCGAGGACAATGGACCCCGACAGGGCATCCCTACGGAGCGAGGATGACGGACCCCGACAGAGCATCCCCCTTGGACGAGGGTGACGGATGCCGAAAGACCATCCTCGCGGGGGCAAGGAAGACAGACCCTTACAGAGCATCGCCGCAGGGTTGAGGATGAGGGACCCCGAAAGAACATTGCCCCGGGGTTGAAGACGACGGACACCGACAAATGAACCTCCTGGGTGCGATGACGACGGACCCCTACAGGGCATCTCCCTGGGGGCGGTGACGACTAACCCCGACAGGGCATCCACGTGGGGCGAGGACGAGGGACCCCGACAGTGCATCGCCCCGGGGGCGAGGACAACGGACCCTGAAAGTGTATTGCCCCGGGCGCGAGGACGACGGACCCCGACAGAGCATCCTCCCGGTTCGAGGATGAAGAATCCCATCATATCATCGCCCCGGAACGAGGGCGATGGACGCCGAATCATTATCGTCCCGGGGGCGAGGACGAGGGACCGTGACAGAGCATCCCCCACAGGCGAGGACGACGGACCCTGAGAGATGACCCCCCCGTGATGACGGCGACAAACCCCGACAAAGACTCCCCTCAAGCAGAGGAGGAGGGACCCCACAGAGCATTGCTCTGGGACGAGGGCGACGGCCGCCAAGAGATTATCCCCCCAAGGCGAGAACGTCGGACCCCAACAGAGAATTGCCCCGGGGACGAGAACGACGGACCGCGACAGAGCATCCCCCCGGGGGCGACGACGACAGACCCCGACCGAGCAACCCCCCGGTAAGAGGACGACGGTCCCCGACAGAGCATCCCCCTGAGGGCGAGGACGACCGACCCTGAGAGAACATCCCACCGGGGCGAGGACGACGGACCCCGACAGAGCATCGCCTCGGGGTTAGGACGATGGACCCTGACAGATGATCCCACCGGGACGACTGCAACGCACCCCGACAGAGTATTCCCCCAAGGAGAGGAGGAGGGATCCCGACTGAACATCGCCCCTGGACCAGGGCGACTGACGCCGAAAAAACATCGTTGAGGTCGCGAGGATGATGGATCCAGACAGATGATCCCCCGGGGGCGAGGACGACAAAGCGCGACAGAGCATCCCTCTCAGGGGTGAGGACGATGCAGCCTGACAGAGCATCACCCGTGGGGAGAGGCTAACGGACCCGGACAGATTATCGCCCTGGTGCGAGGACGATGGACCCCTACAGAGCATCGCTCAGGGACGAGGGCGACGGACCCTGACAGAGCATCGCCCTGGGACAAAGGCGATGGACCCTGACAGAGCATCCCCGGGAGACAAGGGAGACAGACCCTGACAGAGCATCGCCCCGCGGGCGACGACGAGAGACCCCGACACATCATTGCCCCGGGGTTGAGGACGACGGACACCGACAAATGATCCTCCCGGTTGCATAAGTGACGAACCTCGCCAAGGCATCCCTGCGGTACGTGGAGTACAGACCCCGACAGATCATCCCCCTGGGGACGAGGATGACGGACCTTGACAGGGCATCCCTTTGGGGCGAGGACGACAGACCCCGGCAGAGCATCCCTTTGAGGCGAGGACGAGGGACCCCGATAGATCATCTCCCTGGGGGCGAGGACGATTAACCCCGACAGGGCATCCCCGGGGGCGAGGATGACACACCCCGACAGAGCATTGCCCCGGGGCCGAGGACATCGGACACCATCAGCGCATCCCTCCGGTGTGGCGATGACAGACCCCGACAGAGCATCCCCCTGGGGGTGAGGATGATGGGCCCTGAAATTGCATTGATTCGGGGGCGAGGATGAGGGACCCAGGCAGAGCATCCCGCCGGGGGCGTGGACTAGAAACCCCGAGAGAACATCCCCTGGGATGAGGGTGACAGATGTCAAAAGATCATCACCGTGGGGGCGAGGACGACGGACCCCGACAGATGATCCCCCCAAGGCGATGACGACAGACCCCGACTAAGCATCGCCCCGGGGCCGAGGACGTCGGATGCTGACAGAGCATCGCCCCGGGACGAGGGCGACGGGCCCTGACAGATCATCTTCCCCCAGGGCCGAGGACGAGGGACCCAGACAGGGTATTGCCCTGGGGGTGAGGATGACGGACACCGACAGATGATCCTTTCAGGTGCGATGACGAAAGACCACGACAGGGCATCCCCTCGGGGCGAGGACGACAGACCCCGACAGGGCATCCCCCCGGGTCGAGGGTGACAGACTCCGAAAGATCATCCTCCCGGGGGAGAGGAAGACAGACCCCGACAGAGCATCACCGCAGGGGTGAGGACAAGGGACCGGGACAGAGCATTGTCCTGGGTTTGAGGACGACGAGCACCGACAAATGATCCTCCCGGGTGCGATGACAGCGGACCCCGACAGGGCATCCCCATAAATTGAGGACGAACGACCCTGACAGAGCATCGCCCCGGGGGCGAGGACGTCGGACCCCGACAGGGCATTGCCCGGAGACGAGGGCGAATGACCCTGACAGAGCATTGCCTGTGGACGAGGGCGACGGACGCCGCAAGATCATCCTCTCGGGGGCGAGTATGATGTATCCCTACTGACCATCACCCCGCGAGCGAGGACGACGGACCCTGAAAATGTATTGCCCTGGGGGCGAGGACGACGGACCCTGACAGAGCCTCCCCAGGTAACAAAGACAAAGGACCCCAACAGAGCATCCCCTCGGGGCGAGGGAGACACAACCCGACAGAGCATTGCCCCAGGGCTGAGGACATCAGACCCTGACAATCCATCCTTGTAGGGCGAGGACGACAGACCCTTACAGAGCATTGCCCCACGGGCGAGGACAACGGACTTGAAAAATATATTGCCTCTGGGGTGAGGACGACGGACCCTGACAGAGCATCGCCCCAGGTAACTAGGACGACGGACAACAACAAATGATCCTCCCGTGTGTGATGACGACCGATCCCGACAGGGCATCCCCCTGGGGCAAGGACGACGGACCCCGAAAGATCGTCGCCCTGGGCGCGACGATGATGGACTCTGAAAGGGCATCCCCCTGGGGCAAGGACGACGGAACCCTACAGCCCGTCCCTCCGGGGCGAGGACGATGGTCCCCAACAGAGCATCTGCCCGGGGGCGAGGACGATGGACCCCGACAAAGCATTGCCCCGGGGGCAAGGACGATGGACCCTGACAGAGCATCCACCCGGGGGCGAGGACGACGGTCCCCGACAGAGCATTGCCCCGGGACAAGGGCGACGGACCCTGACAGATCATCTTTTCGGGGCGATGATGAGGGACACTGACAGACTATCGCCCCGGGGGCGAGGACGACAGACCCGGACCGATTATACCCCTGGTGCGAGGACGACGGACCGGGACCGATTATACCCCTGGTGCGAGGACGACGAATCCTGACAGAGTATCCCCCCAGATCGAGGGCGACAGACGCCAAAAGGTCGTCCTTCCAGGGGGGAGGACGAGGGACCCCAACAGAGCCTCCCCCTTGGGCGAGGACAACGTATACCTACTGACCATCGCCCCGGGGGTGAGGACGATGGATCCCGAAATTGTATTGCATCGAGAGCGAGGACGAGGGACCCCAACAAATCGTCCCACCGGGGGCGATGACGACGAACCCCGACAGAGCATTGCCCTGGGGGCAAAGACTAGGGACCCAGACAGAGCCTCCCCCGGGGGCGTGGACCAGTGACCCTTAGAGGAAATCCCCCCAAGGATGAGGGCGACAGATGTCGAAAGATCATCACCGTGGGGGTGAGGATGACGGACCCCGACATATGATCCCCCCAAGGCGATGACGACTAACCCCGACAGAGCATCGCCCCGAGGCCGAGGACGTCAAACCCTGAAAGAGCCTCCCCCCGGGGTGAGGACGACGGGCCCCGACAGAGCATCGCCCACGGGGTTGAGGACGATGGACATCAACAAATGATCCTCCCGGGTGCGATGACGACGGACCCCGACAGGGCATCTCCCTGGGGCGAGGAAGACAGACGCTGACAGAGCAGCGCCCAGGGGGCAGGGACGACGGACCCTGAACAGGGCATCCCCGTGGGGCGAGGACGACGGACCCTGACAGAGCATCGCCCCAAGACGAGGGCGACAGACCCTGACAGAGCATCGCCCCGGGATGAGGGTGAAGGACGCCGCAAGATCATCCTCTTGGGGGCAAGTATGACGTATTCCTACTGACCATCGCCCCTGGAGAGAGGACGACGGACCCCGAAAGTGTATTGCCCCGGGGTCAAGGACGAGGGATGCTGACAGATCATCCGCCCGAGGGCGAGGACGACGGGCCCTGACTGAGCATCCCCGGGTAATGAGGACAACGGACCCTGATAGAGCATCCCCCCGGGGCAGGGACGACACACCCCGACAGAGCATCTCCCCAGGGCCAAGGACGTTGGACCCTGACAGGGCATCCCCGTGAGGCTAGGACGACAGACCCCTACAGAGCATCACCCTGGAACGAAGGCGATGGACCCTGACAGAGCATCCCTGCGAGACGAGGGAGATGGACCCTGACAAAGCATCGCTCCAAGGGCGAGGACTAGGGACCTTGACAGATCATTGCCCCGGGGTTGAGGACGAATGACACTGACAAATGATCCTCCTGGGTGCGATGATTATGGACCCCAAGAAGGCATCCCCCCGGTGAGAGGACGACAAATTCAGAGAGATCATCCCACCGAGGGCGAGGACGACGGACCCTGACAGGGTATTGCCCTGGAGGCGAGGACAAGGGACCCCGAGAGTGCATTGTCCCGCGGTTGAGGACGACGAATAGCGACACATGATCCTCCCGGGAGCAATGATGTCAGACCCCGACAGGGCATCTTCCCGGGGCGAGGATGATGGACCCCGACAGAGCATCCCCCTGGGAACGAGGGTGACGGATGTCGAAAACCATCCACCCCGGGGAAAGGACAAGGGACCCCGACAGAGCATTGCCCCGGGGTTGAGGACGATGGACACCGACAAATGATCCTCCCAGGTGCGATGACGACGGACCCCGACAGGGCATCTCCCCAGGGCGAGGAAGACAGACCCCGACAGAGCAGCGCCCAGGGGGCAGGGACGACGGACCCTGAACAGGGCATCCCCGTGGGGCGAGGACGACGGACCCCGACAGAGCATCGCCCCAGGACGAGGGCGACAGACCCTGACAGAGCATCGCCCTGGGACGAGGGCAATGGACCCGGACAGAGAATCCACAGGCGATGAGGGAGACGGACTGTGACAGAGCATCGCCCCGAGGGCGAGGACGAAGGACCCCGACAGAGCCTTGCCCCAGGGATGAGGATGACGGACATTGACAAATGATCCTCTCGGGTGTGATGATGACGGACCCCGACAAGGCTTTCTACCGGTGCGAGGACGACAGACTCCAACAGAGCATAGCCCAGGGGGCGAAGAGGATGGACCCCGACTGGGCATCCCCGTGGGGCGAGGACGACAGACCCCGACAGAGCATCCCTTCGGGGCGAGGACGAGGGTCACCAACAGAGCATCGCCCTAGGAGGAGGGCGACGGACTCCGCAAGATCATCCTCTCGGGGGCAAGTATGACGTATCCCTACTGACCATCGCCCCGGGAGAGAGGTTGACGGACCCCAAAAGTGTATTGCCTCGGGGGCAAGGACGAGGGATGCCGACAGATCATTCCCCTGGGACGAGGGCGACGGACGCTGAAAGATCATCTTCTTGGGGGCGAGGACAAGGGACCACGACAAGGCATCCCACTGGGGCGAGGAGGACGTATCCCTACTGACCATCGCCTCGGGGGCGAGGACGACCAACCCCGAAAGTGTATTATCCCAAGGGCGAGCATGATGGATGCCGACAGATCATCCCTTCGGGGCGAGGATGAGTGTACCCAACAGAGCATTGCCCTGGGGTTGAGAACGACGGACACCGACAATTGATCCTCCCGGGTGAGATGACGACGGACCTCAACAAGGCATTCCCCCGGTACGAGGACGACAAACCTCGACAGATCATCCCCCCGGGGACGAGGGCGACGGACACTGACAGATCATCTTCCCAGGGTGAGGACGAGGGACCCCGACAGGGCATTGCCCCGGGGGTGAGAATGACATACTCCCACATATGATCCTTCCGGGTGCGATGACGGGAGACCGCGACAGGGCATCCCTCCGGGACGAGGACGACGGACCCTGACAGACAATCCCCCTGGGATGAGGGTGACGGATGTCGAAAACCATCCTCTCCAGGGAAGGGCGACAGACCCCGACAGAGCATCGCTTCGTGGGAGAGGACAAGGGACCCCGACAGAGCATTGCTCCGGGGTTGAGGACGACGGACACTGACAATTGATCCTCCCGGTTGCGATGACGACGGACCCCGACAAGGCATCACCCCGGTGCGAGGATGACGGACCCCAACAGAGCATCGCCCCCATGGGTGAGAAGGGCGGACCCCGACAGGGCATCCCCTTGGGGCGAGGACGACAGACCCGACAGATCATCACCCCAGAGGCGAGAATGACTAACCCCGACAAAGGCATCCCGTGGCCCGAGGGCGACAGACCTTGACAAATCACTGCCCCAGGAGCGCTAGGACAACAGACCCTGACAGAGCATCGCCCCCGGGGCGAGGGGTGACGAACCCTGAAAGGGCATCCCCGGGAATGAGGGAGACGGACCCTGACAGAGCATCGCCCAGAGGGCGAGGACGAGGGACCCCGACAGAGCATTGCCACGGGGTTGAGGACGACGGACACCGACAATTGATCCTCCCGGGTGCGATGGCGGCGGACCTCGACAAGGCATCCCCCGGAATGAGGGCGACAGACCCCAACAGATCATCCCCCGGTGCGAGGGCGGCGGACCCCGACAGATCATCCCCCGGGGAGCAAGTCGACGGATGTTTAAAGACAATCCTCCCGAGGGCAAGGGCGACAGAGCCTGACAGAGCATCGCCCGGGGGTGAGGGCAGACGGACCCCGACAGAGCATTGCCCTGGGGGGCGAGGGCGATGGACCCTGACAGGGCATCCTCGTGGGCGAGGATGACTGAACCCGAAGAGCATTGCCCGGGGTTGAGGGCGGCGAACCCGACAGAGCAACGCCTAGGGAAGAGGGCGATGGACCCTGACAGAGCATCGCCCTGGAAAGAGGGTAATGGTCCCTGAGAGAGAATCCCTGGGTGATGAGGGAGGCGGACCGTGACAGAGCATCGCCCGCGAGCGAGGGCGAGGGACTCCGACAGAGCATTGTTCACGGGGTTGAGGACGATGGACACCGACAATTGATCCTCCTGGGTGCGATGACGGCCGGACCTCGACAAGGCATCCTCCCGGAGCGAGGGCGACAGACCCCGACAGACCATCGCCCCAGGGGCTGAGAAGGAGCGGACCCGACAGGGCATCCCTGTGGGGTGAGGATGACGAACCCCGACAGAACATCGCCCCAGGGGCTGAAAGACACACCCGATAGGGGCATCCCTGTGGGGCGAGATCGACAGACCCTGACAGAACATTTTTTTCGGGGAAAGGACAAGGGTCACCTACAGAGCATCGCCCCTGAGGCGAGGCGATGGGCGCCGCTAAGATCATCCTCTCGGGGGAGTGAGGGACGACGGACTGTGACAGATCATCCCCGGGTTCCGATGACGACGGACATCGACAGGGCATCTCCTCGGGGCGAGGGCAGCCGGACCCCGAGAGAACATCGCCCGGCGGTAGGGGCAGCGGACCCCGACAGGACATCCCGTGGTGCGAGGACGACAGACCCCGAAGGAGCATTGCCCCAGGACGAGGGCGATGGGCGCCCCGCCAAGATCAACGTCCAGGGGCGGGTATGGCGTATCCATACTGACCATCGCCCCTGGGAGAGAGGATGGCCGGACCCCGAAGTGTATTGCCACGGGGGCGAGGGCGAGGGACCCGACAGATCATCCCCCCGAGGGCGAGGGCGGCCAGGACACTGACAGAGCATCCTCGGGTAACGAAGACAACGGACCCAGATAGAACATCCCCTTGGGGCGAGGGAAGACAGACCCTCACAGAGCATAGCCCGTGGCGAGGACAACAGATTCTAAAGTGTATTGCCCGGGGGCGAGGGCGATGGACCCTACAGAGCATCGTCCGGGACGAGGGCGATGGATCCTGACAGATCATCCCAGGTAGGCGAGGGAGATGGACCCTGCCAGAGCATCGTCTTTGGGCCGAAGGCGACAGGCCGTGACAGAGCATCCCGGGAGACGAGGAGAGCGGACACTGACAGAGCATCGCCCCCAAGGGCGAGGGCGAGGGACCTCGACAGATCATCCCCCCGAGGAGAGGGGCGAGGGACCCCGACAGAGCATTGCCCGGGGTTGAGGATGACTGACACCCGACAAATGATCCTCCCGGGTCGCGATGACGGCGGACCCTGACAAGAGCATCCCCCCGGTCGCGAGGGCGACACATCCCGACAGTGCATCCCTGTGTGGCGAGGATGACTGACCCCGACAGATCATCCCCCTGAGAGGCGAGGGCGAGCGGACCCTGACAGAGCATCCCCCGGGGAAGCGAGGGACTACAGGACCTTGACAGAGCATCCCCCTGGGGGCGAGGGCGACACACTTTGACAAAACATCGCCCCGGGGGCGAGGGGCGTGGGACACGCGGACAGAGCATCCCCTCGGTGCGAAGATGACGGACCCGAAAAGAGCATCCCCCCTGGGGCCGAGGGCGACAAACCCCGACATTACATTGATCCGGGGGGTGAGGACGAGGGACCAAGACACAGCATCCCCCTAGAGGCGTGGACGAGGGACCCTGAAGGAACATCCCCCAGGATGAGGGTGACAGATGCCGAAAGATCATCATCGTGGGGGACGAGGATGGCGGACCCCTGACAGATGATCCCGCCAAGGGGCGATGGCGGACGGACCCCGACAAAACATCGTCCGGGGCGAGGATGTCGGGGCGATGACAGAGCATCCCCCGGTGTGAGGATGGCGAACCCTGACAGAGCATCACCCCGGGGACGAGAGCTGAAGGGCGCTAAAGATCATCCTCCCGGGGGGCAAGGACCACAGACCCCGACAGAGCATGGCCCGGGGGGCGAGGACAAATCACCCGAGAGCATTGCCCCAGGGTTGAGGAGGGGCGGACACGAAAAAATGATTCTTCGGGGTGTGATGGCGGCCCGGACCCCGACAGGAGCACCCCGTGGGGAGTGAAGCAGCGGACCCTGACAGAGCATCACCCCGGGGGCGAGGGCAGCCGGACCCCGACAGGGCATAGCCCTGGGACGAGGGCGAATGACCCTGACAGAGCATCGCCCGGGATGAGGGTGAAGGGCGCCGCAAGATCATCCTCTTGGGGGCAAGTATGATCGTATTCCTACTGACCATCGCCCCTGGAGAGGGCAGCCGGACCCCGAAAGTGTATTGCCCCGGGGGTCAAGGGCGAGGGATGCTGACAGATCATCCGCCCGAGGGGGCGAGGGCAGCCGAGGCCCTGACTGAGCATCCCGGGTAATGAGGACAACGGACCCTGATAGAGCATCCCC
The DNA here is from genome assembly GCA_034336665.1 of Luscinia megarhynchos. Taxonomy (NCBI): domain Eukaryota; kingdom Metazoa; phylum Chordata; class Aves; order Passeriformes; family Muscicapidae; genus Luscinia; species Luscinia megarhynchos. Next base: position 67,116 of record JAPFBE010000221.1, on the reverse strand, counting down.
CGGGGCAGGGGCGACACACCCGACAGAGCATCTCCCCAGGGCCAAGGGCGTTGGACCCTGACAGGGCATCCCGTGAGGCTAGGACGACCAGACCCCTACAGAGCATCACCCTGGAGCGAAGGCGATGGACCCTGACAGAGCATCCCTGCGAGGCGAGAGAGCGGACCCTGACAAAGCATTGCTCCAAGAGGCGAGGACTAGGGACCTTGACAGATCATTGCCCCGGGGTTGAGGGACGAATGACACTGACAAATGATCCTCCCTGGAGTGCGATGATTATGGACCCCAAGAAGGCATCCCCCGGTGAGAGGGGCGACAAATTCAGAGAGATCATCCCCCGAGGGCGAGGGGCAGCCGGACCCTGACAGAGGGTATTGCCCTGGAGGCGAGGACAAGGGACCCGAGAGTGCATTGTCCCCGCGGTTGAGGGAGCGACAGATAGCGACACATGATCCTCCCGGGAGCAATGATGTCAGACCCGACAGGGCATCTTCCCGGGGCGAGGATAGCGGACCCCGACAGAGCATCCCCCTGGGAGCGAGGGGTGGCGGATGTCGAAAACCATCCACCCGGGGGAAAGGACAAAGGGACCCCGACAGAGCATTGCCCCGGGGTTGAGGACGATGGACACCGACAAATGATCCTCCCGGTGCGATGACGACGGACTCCCGACAGGCATCTCCCCGGGCGCAGGAAGACAGACCCCACAGAGCAGCTGCCCCAATGGGGGCGGAGATGTCCTGACCAACTCCACGATCCCCACACAGAAAGGATGGAGATGACGAGACACTCCAATCCTCCTTCGGGGCGAGGAGGGTGGACACAGAAAGGCAACCCCCCGGGGCCAGGACGATGGACTCCGAGAGATCATCCCCCCGGGACGATGGACCCCAACAGTGTATCCTCCCGGTTGGAGGATGATGAACCCCGTCAAATCATCGCCTTGGGTCGAGGGTGACGGACGCCGAAAGATCATCATCCCAGGGGCTAGGACGAGGAACCGTGACAGAGGAATTCACCTGAGGGCGAGGACGAGGGACCCCAAGAGAACATCCCCCCCGTGCGAGGATGAGGGACCCCGACAGATCATCTCTCCGGGGAGAGGACGATGGACCCTGAGAGATGATCGCTCCAGGACAACGGTGACGAACCCCGACAAAGAATGCCCTCAAGGAGAGGAGGAGGGACCCCGACAGAGCATTGCCCCGCGACAAGGGCGACGGATGCCGAGAGATGATCTCCCCAAAGCGAGGACATCGGACCCCGAAAGAGCATCGTCCCGAGGGCAAGGAGGACGGACCCTGACAGATGATCGCCCTGGGACGACTGCGATGCACCCCGAGAGAGTACCCTCCCAAGGAGAGGAGGAGGGGTCCCGACAGAGCATCTCCCCAGAACGAGGACAACTGACGCTGAAAAAACATCGTTGAGGTGGCGAGGATGACGGATCCCGACAGATGATCCCATCGGGGAAGTGGACGAGGGACCCCGATACGGCATTGCCCCAGGGGTGAGGATGACATACACCGACAGATGATCCTTCCGAGGTACGAAGACTAGAGACCACGACCGGGCATCCCTCTGGGGCGAGGACGACGGACCCTGACAGAGCATACCCCCGGGACAAGAGTGACGGATGTCGTAAGACCATCCTCCCGGGGTCAAGGAAGACAGACCCTGACAGATCATCGCCCCAGGGCCGTGGACAAGGGATCCCAACAGAGCATTGCCCCAGGGTTGAGGACGATGGACACCGAAAAATGATCCTCCCGGGTGCGATGACGACGGATCCCGACAGGGCATCTCCCCGGGGCAAGGATGACGGACCCCGACAGAGCATCGTGCCGGGGGTGAGGACGACGGACCCCGACAGAGCATCGCCCCGGGACGACGGCGACAGATCCTGACAGGGCATTGCCCTGGGCTGAGGGCAATGGACCCTGAGAGAGAATCCCCGGGCGACAATAGAGAAGGACCGTGACAGAGCATCACCCCGAGGGCGAGGACAACGGACCCCGACAGAGCGTTGCCCTGGGGTTTAGGACGACGGACACCGACAATTGATCCTCCCGGTTGCGATGACGACGGACCCCGACAAGGCATCACCCCGGTGCGAGGATGACGGACCCCGACAGAGCATCGCCCCATGGGTGAGAAAAACGGACCCCGACAGGGCATCCCCTTGGGGTGAGGACGACAGACCCCGACAGATCATCACCCCAGAGGCGAGAACGACTAACCCTGACAAGGCATCCCCGTGAGGCAAGGACGACAGACCTTGACAAATCATTGCCCCAGGAGCGCGGACAACAGACCCCAACAGAGCATCGCCCCGGGACGAGGGTGACGAACCCTGACAGAGCATCGCCCTGGGACGTGGGCGATGGACCCTGACAGGGCATCCCCGGGAGACGAGGCAGACGGACCCTGACAGAGCATCGCCCAGAGGGCGAGGACGAGGGACCCCGACAGAGCATTGCCACGGGGTTGAGGACGACGGACACCGACAATTGATCCTCCCGGGTGCGATGACGACGGACCTCGACAAGGCATACCCCCGGAATGAGGACGACAGACCCCAACAGATCATTTCCCCTGGTACGAGGACGACGGACCCCGACAGATCATCCCTCCGGGGGCAAGTACGACGGATGTTGAAAGACAATCCTCCCGAGGGCAAGGACGACAGAGCCTGACAGAGCATCGCCCCGGGGGTGAGGACGACGAACCCCGACAGAGCATTGCCCTGGGGGCGAGGACGATGGACCCTGACAGGGCATCCCCGTGGAGCAAGGATGACTGAACGCGAGAGAGCATTGCCCCGGGGGCGAGGACGACGGACCCCGACAGAGCAACGCCTCGGGAAGAGGGCGATGGACCCTGACAGAGCATCGCCCTGGAAAGAGGGTGATGGTCCCTGAGAGAGAATCCCTGGGTGATGAGGGAGACGGACCGTGACAGAGCATCGCCCCGCGGGTGAGGACGAGGGACTCCGACAGAGCATTGCCACGGGGTTGAGGACGACGGAAACCGACAATTGATCCTCCTGGGTGCGATGACGACGGACCTCGACAAGGCATCCTCCCAGAACGAGGATGACAGACCCTGACAGACCATCGCTCCAGGGGCGAGAAGGACGGACCCCGACAGGGCATCCCTGTGGGGTGAGGACGACAGACCCTGACAGAACATCGCCCCAGGGGCTAGAAGGACGCACCCCGATAGGGCATCCCCGTGGGGCGAGATCGACAGACCCTGACAGAACATTTTTTCGGGGAAAGGACAAGGGTCACCTACAGAGCATCGCCCCGAGACGAGGGCGATGGACGCCGCAAGATCATCCTCTCGCGGGCGAGGACGACGGACTGTGACAGATCATCCCCGGGTTACGATGACGACGGACATCGACAGGGCATCTCCTCAGTGCGAGGATGACGGACCCCGAGAGAACATCGCCCCGGGGGCGAGGACGACGGACCCCGACAGGACATCCTCGTGGTGCGAGGACGACAGACCCCGAAGGAGCATTGCCCCAGGACGAGGGCGATGGACGCCGCAAGATCAACGTCCCAGGCGCGAGTATGACGTATCCATACTGACCATCGCCCCGGGAGCGAGGATGACGGACCCCGAAAGTGTATTGCCACGGGGGCGAGGACGAGGGACCCCGACAGATCATCCCCCCGAGGGCGAGGATGACGGACACTGACAGAGCATCCTCGGGTAACGAGGACAACGGATCCAGATAGAACATCCCCTTGGGGCGATTAAGACAGACCCTCACAGAGCATCGCCCTGTAGGCGAAGACAACGGATTCCTAAAGTGTATTGCCCCGGGGGCGAGGACGATGGACCCCTACAGAGCATCGTCCCGGGACGAGGGCGATGGATCCTGACAGATCATCCCCGGTAGACGAGGGAGATGGACCCTGCCAGAGCATCGTCTTTGGACGAGGGCGACAGGCCGTGACAGAGCATCCCCGGGAGACGAGGAGACGGACACTGACAGAGCATCGCCCCAAGGGCGAGGGCGAGGGACCTCGACAGATCATCCCCCCGAGGGCGAGGGCAACAGAACTTGACAGGGCATCGCCCCAGGGCCGACGACGTCGGACCCTGACAGAGTATCGCCCCGGGACGAGGGTGACGGACCCAGACGGATCATCTTCCTGAGGCGAGGATGAGGGACCCTGACAGGGCACTGCCCTGAAGGTGAGGATGATGGACACTGATACATGGTCCTTCTGGGTGCGATGATGAGAGACCCCGACAGAGCATCCCCCCGAGACGAGGGTAAAAGGTGCCGAAAGAACATCATCCCAGGGGCAAGGTCGACTAACCCCGACAGAGCATCGCCCCGGGGCCGAGGACGTCGGACACCGACAAAGAATCCCTCCGGTGCGATGATGACGGACTCCGACAGAGCATCCCCACGGGGGCGAGGACGACGGATCCCCACAGAGCATTGCCCCGGGGGCAAAAACGAGGGACCCAGACAGAGCATCCCCCCAGGGGCGTGGACGAGGGATCCCGAGAGGACATCCCCCCGGGATGAGGGCGACGGATGCAGAAAGATCATTGTCCCAGGGGCGAGGATGTCGGACCCCGACAGAGCATCCCACTGGGGCGAGGACGACGCACCTCTGCTGACCATCTCCCCGGGGGCGAGGACGACGGGCCTCGAAAGTGTATTGCCCCAGCGGCACGGATGACGGGCCCCAAAAGAGAATCGCCCTGGAATGAGGGCGACGGACCCTGACAGAGCATCGCCCCGGGACGAAAGCAAGGGACCCCGACAGAGCATTTCCCCGGGGGTGAGGACGTTGGACGTCGACAGAGCATTCCCCCGGAGGTGAGGACATCGGACCTCGACAGAGCATAGCCGAGGGGCCGAGGATAACGAACCACGACAGAACATTGCCCCATTGGCGAGAAGGGTGGACAACGGCACAGCATCGCCTCGGGACAACTGCGGACACGGACGGAGCATTCCCCGGGGTGAGGGCAGATACGGGCGTGTCCTGGTTTAGGGCAAATTAGGGGAAGAATCTCCAAAAGGAACCCCTTAAGCAACAAATTCTCCAAACACTTCCCCTTCCAAACACCAGATTTGGGAAGATTTTCCTCAGAGAAAAAGTCGAAAAAACTTGTTTATTTAGCAAACACACAGAAAAAATTCGCCCCAACACAAAAAAAAAAAAACCAAACACAGGTGACGCAGCAAACTTCACCCATCCGAGTGGATGTACAGCCTCAGAAGGTCTCCGGTGCTGGGGAGGGCAGAAACACGTATTTCTTTTCATGAGCAGGCGCCCGGCGTTTCTTGATGTTCCAGGTCATCCAGGATCAGGTTCACGTGGTATTCCAAGCTAATGAGGGAAGGAAAAATAAAGCGAAGCAGCCTAAGCAAAGTGGGGGGCAGAAGCAGCAGCTAAGCAAGCAGAAGCAGCTAAAAGGGGCCGAGCCGCTCAGGGGGGCAGAGGGGGCAGCAGCTTGCAAGCAGCGCAGCGGCAGCAGCTCACCGATGGGGAGGGGCGCTGTCTAGCTAGACAAAACAAACCCTTCAGGCATGAGCAGCACACGATTGTGGATATAAAGCACTGCAACGTCACCCCAGGACAGGGGGTGAGCCTTCCCCCGGGGGCAAGGACGATGCACACCGACAGCACTTTCCCCTCCCCGCCAAAAGGTGACAAAGACAGCACAGCCTACCAAAGGTAAGGTGGATGGAGAGCACAGCGGCCTCCCAAAATCGGAGGGGGTCGGACACCACCCCGGCTCAACAAAGCTAAGGACAGACAAGCACCGGGGCAGCGAGGGACCGTGCCGGCCCCCCAAATTGGAGGGGTCTGGCCATCGTCCCGGTTCAAAAAATCGAAGGCCAAAATAAAATTGGCAAAAATCACATCAAGTGCTGTGCCTGTTCTTTACTCTCGCAACGAGTCCCTCGCTACCCAAACCAAGCTCAAAGCCTCCCCCGCCCCACGAAGAGGAAGACAGAGACCCTCAGCCGGGCAGGGAGCGCGGTGGGCCGAGGGTTGTCTCAGTCCCCCTCCTCCATGGGCGGTCCTGAGGGGTTTCAGGCCTCTCCTGAAGGGAATGGCAGGGCTGGAGGTCTCTGGCCGTGTCACACTGGGGCATGGCGGGGCTGGGGGGTCTCTAGTCATGTCACATCGGGGGATGCTCAGGGCTGGGGGTCTCTGGCCATGTCACACCGGGGGATGCTTAGGGCTTGGGGTCTCTGGCCGTGTCACACCGGGGGATGCTCTGGGCGGTCATCCTCGGGTGAGAGGGACAGAGACCCTGCGGTGTCCCCAGAGGGATGAAGACCCCACCCCCAAAGGAGAGGGACAGAAACCCTCCGGCCACCTCGAGCATTTCCCAGGCCCAGAGGGATGGAGACCCTCGAGAATCCCTGGGTGCTGGACCAGATAAAACTGGCCCAAATCCAACTTTTATCAGCCAGAAATGCTTTGGCAGTGAGATTTCCTTTCCCCAGGCCCCGCTGTGTCACGATGGACGCTCGGTTCTGTGAGGTTCTGGGGTGTCACAACGCTGCCCTTGGTTCCACCAGGCCCTACTGTGTCACAAGAGAGCCTCGGGTCTGTGAGATTCTGTTGGAATTCAAAATGCAAGGAATTCTCTCGACATTGGGCCTGCCAATCAAAGTCTAGGAAAGAACACAGGATTTGACCGGAGGCCTCAGGAAATGCTTCCAACTTAGGTGCTAGAAGCAAAAATGGAGATGAAAGCAGAGATGTATTTAGGTGAGAAAAGTTTAGCTGTAGATTTTATGATAAAAAGAAGAATAAAATTAGTGGCAGATGTGACAAAAAGTCTTAGACTAGGTCTGTGTGCCAGAACAGGATTGGCTAAGAAAGTTCACACTGCAATTAGACAAAATTTTAGTATTGTATTAAAAACATAAATGTCTTTGTTGGCAGTGTGTTATTGGTGAATAAATCCTGAAAAGTCCTTGTAGCCATAAGTGTTGCAACGTCTCATCAGGCTGTCGACACTTGTCCACCGTTGGAATGGGGTAGGTACGCTCACAGACCCCTTCCTTTGCTTCTTGCAGTCCCGGAAGGGCCCAGGAAAGCTGTGGATGGACCGGGATCGCCCGGAGCTGCTCCCAAAATCCCGGTGTGACCCTGGCCCCGCCCTTACAACGCCCTCACATCTGTCCTTCTTCCCCCGGGCCTGAGCCACGCCCCTTTTCTGCTCTTTCTCCTTCCGACCAATCAGAACGCTCGGTCACGCTGTGGCCACGCCTCCTCTTTGTGACATCACAATGAGCAACGCTGGGTGCTCCGCCCCCACGCTTGTTCCTGGGCTCCTATTGGCTGTGCCTGAAAGGGGCGGGGCTTGGTCTGGGTATATAAAGAGCCCCGCTGGCTCGGGTCCTCAGCAGCAAAGGTGGCGGAAAGAGGAGGAGGGGTCCCTGGGAGACGAGCCCCAAGCAGCGCACCGGGAGGAGACCCACGGAGTGGGCGGAGATTCGCTCTGCGTCGTCTGCCCGGCAACGAAGGGCGCAGTGACGCCGCCCGTGACTCTGCTCCACGGAGAACCCCGGAGCCTACAGCGTGATGAGCACAGATCAGCCGGCCCCCCTCCATGGTGGAGGAAGACCGCGGTGACCTGACACGCCCCGCCCCACACACAGATTTTCATGCAGGATAACGATGGCGACACCCCGCTCCCCGGTCCTCATATAGGGGTGAGGAGGGTGGACACTGACAGTGCATCTCCCCGGGGGCCATGACGATGGACATAGGGCGAAGACGACAGACCCTGACAGAGCATCACCCCGGGGCAAAGACGACGGAGACACCGCTCCCCTGGACTACTCAGTGCTCCCCCGGAACGAGCAGGCGTCCCCAGCCTGCCTAAGGTGAGGTGGACAGAGACCACCCGTGCCCTCTGTGTTGCAGAGAAGGAGGATGGACATGACCTGACCACTCATCCCCACAAAAAACGAGGGCGGAGACGATCCTGACCCCCTATAGCGAAGGAGCGGCAACTAAGGGCGCGGAGACCCCACCAGAGACTGCTCCGCTCCAGGGAGACCATCCCCACTCACCCCAAGGTAAGAACCGAGACCTCCTGGACCCTTCCTCAGTAATGGGAAGCGGGCGGAGATGTCCTGACCAACCCCGCCATCCACACACAGAAAGGATGGAGACGACGAGGCACCCTGATCTTCCCTCGTGGTGAAGAGGGTGGACACCGAGAGAGCACCGCCTCAGGGCGAGGACGACGGACACCGACAGATCATCCCCCCGGGCGCCAGGGTAACAGACACCGACAGAGCATCCCCCTGGGGCGACGGACCCAGACAGAGTACCCAACAGAGAGGAGGAGGAGGGACCCCAACAAATCATCCCTCAGGAAACGAGGGCGACAGACCCCGACAGAGCATCCCCCCGGGAGCGACGGCGACGAACCCCGAAAGATCATCCACTTGGGGAAGAGGACGACGGACCCCAACAGATGATCCCCCCAAGGCAAGGACGATGGACCCTGACAGAGCATCCCCCCAGTGCGAAGACGACGGACCCCGACAGAACATCCTCTGGGACGAGGGCGACGGACACCGAAAGATCCTCCTCCCTTGGGCGAGGACGACGAACTCCAACAGAACATCCCACTGGGGCGAGGATGATGTATCCCTACTGACCATCACCCGGGGGCCGAGGACGACAGACTCCGAAAGAGTATTGCCCCGGGGGCGAGGACGAGGGACCCCGAGAGAGTATCGCCCCGGGGCGAGGACGATGGATCTCGACAGAGCATTGCCCCAGGGGCGAGGACGACGGACCCTGACCGATCATCCCCCTGGTGCGAGGACGATGAACCCTGACAGAGCATCTCCCCGGGACGAGGGCGACGGACGCCAAAAGATCATCCTCCCGTTGGCGAGGACGAGGGACCCCGACAGATCATGCCGCCAAGGGCGAAGACGATGGATACCGACAGTTGATCTTCTAGGGTGCGATGACAAAAGACACCGACAAGGCATCTCCCCGGGGCGAGGATGACAAACGCCGCAAGATCATCCCCTCGGGGGCGAGTATGACGTATCCCTACTGACCATCGCCCCGGCAGCGAGCACGACGGACCCCGAAAGTGTATTGCCCCGGGGACGAGGACGAGGGACCCCAACAGATCATCCCCCCGAGGGCGAGGACGACGGACACTGACAGAGCATCACCGGGTAACGAGGACAATGGACCCCGACAGAGCATTCCCCCGGGGTGAGGACGAAACACCCCGACAAAGCATCGTCCCGGGGCGTAGGATGTTGGACCCTGACAGAGCATCCACCGTGGGGCGAGGATGACAGACCCCAACAGAGCATCCCCTTGAGGGCGAGGACGACAGACCCTGTCAGAGCATCCCCGTAGGGCGAGGACGACAGATCCCGACAGAGCATCCCTTCGGGGCGAGGACGAGGGTCCTTGACAGAGCATCGCACTGTGACGAGGGCGATGGACGCCGCAAGATCATCCTCTCGGGGGCGAGTATGATGAATTCCGTTCTCACCATCGCCCCAGGAGCGAGGACGAGGGATTCTTAAAATGTATTGCCCCGGGGGCGAGGACGAGGGACACCAAGAGATCATCTCCTCAACGGCGAGGACGACGGACCCCGAAAAAGCATCCCTCCGGAGGCGAGGACAACGTATCTCTACTGAACATCACCCTGGTGGCAAGGACGAGGGACCCCTGCAGAGCATCGACCCAGGGGCGAAAACGACTGACACCGACACATGATCCTCCCGGGTGCGATGACGAAGGACCCTGATTCAGCATCCCCCCAGGGTGAGGACGATAAACCCTGACACAGCATCTCCCCGGGACGAGGGCGGCGGACACCGAAAGATCATCCTCTCGGGGGCGAGTAGGACGTATCCCTACTGACCATCACCCCGGGAGCGAGGACGTCGGACCCCGTCAGGGCATCCCCGTGGGGCGAGGACGACAGACGCCTACAGGTCATCGCTCTGGGACGAGGGCGATGGACCCTGACAGAGCATCCCCGGGAGGCGAGGGAGACGGACCCTGACAGAGCACCGCCTCGAGGATGAGGAGGAGGAACCCCGACAGAGCATCGCCCTGGGGTTGAGGACGACGGACACCGAGAAATGATCCTCCTGTGGCCCAGGACGTCGGACACTGACAGGGCATCTCCGTGGGGCGAGCACGACAGACCCCGACAGATCATTGCCTTGGGGGCGATAACGACAGACCCTGACAGAGCAGCCCCGTTGGCGAGGACAACGGACCCCGAAATTGTATTGCCCGGAGGGCGAGGACGAGGGACCCCGACAGATCATCCCCCCGAGGGCGAGGATGAAGGGCCCTGACTGAGCATCCCCGTGTAACGAGAACAACGGACCTTGACAGAGCATCCCCCCGGGGCTAGGACGACACATCACGACAAAGCATCGCCCCGGGGCCAAGGACGTTGGACCCCGACAGGGCATCCCCGTGTGGCGAGAACGACAGACCCTTACAGAGCATCGCCCCGCGGGCGAGGATAACGGGACCTGAAAGTGTATTGCCCTGGGGGCGAGGACGACCGACCCCAACAGGACATCCCCGTAGGGCAAAGACGACACACCCCGACAGAGCATCCCTCCAGAGCGAGGACTAAGGTCCTTGACAGAGCATTGCCTCGGAACGAGAACGACGGACGCCGTAAGATAATCCTCCCCGGGGCGAGTATCTCATATCCTTACTGCCCATCGCCCCAGGAGCGAGGACGACGGATCCTGGAAGTGTATTGCCTTGGGGGTGAGGACGAGGGACCTCGACAGATCATCCCCCCGGGGGAGAGGAAGACTGACCCTGACAGATCATCCCCCCAGGATGATTGCAACGGACCCTGGCAAATCATCGCCCCAGGGGCAAGGACGAGGGACCCTAACAGATCATTGCCCCTGGGGTGAGTACGATGGACTCCGACAGATGATCGTCCCGGGTGTGATGATGACGGAATGCGACAGGGCATCCCCCCGGGGGCGAGGACGACGGACCCCGACAGGGCATTGCCCTGGGCCGATGACGACGGATGCCGACAGGGCATCGCCACACGGCTGAGAACATCGGACCATGACAGGGCATCCACCCGCTGCAAGGATGATGGACCCCAGCAGAGCATCGCCCCAATATGAGGGTGACGGACCCTGACAGATCATCTTCCTGGGGCGAGGACGAGGGACCCTGACAGAGCATCCTCCCGGGGCGAGGATGCCGGTCACAGACAGGGCATCCTCCCGGGGCAACGACGACGATCCCCTACAGAGCATCGCCCCGGGGGCGAGGACGACGGACCCTGACAGAGCATCCTCCCGGTTCGAGGATGATGAACTCCGTCAGATCATCGCCCCGGGACAAGGGCGACGGACGCTGAAAGATCATCATCCCGGGGGCGAGGACGAGGGACCGCGATAGAACATCCCCCCCGGAGGCGAGGACGAAGAATCCCGAGAGTACATCCCCCACGGGCGAGGACGAGGGACCCTGACAGATGATCCCCGTGAGACGATGGCGACGAACCCCAACAAAGACTCCCCTGAAGGAGAAGAGGAGGGACCCCAACAGAGCATCGTACAGGGACGAGGGCGACGGACCCCGACAGCGCATCCCCCAGGGGTGACGATGACGGACCCCGACCGAGCAACCCCCTGGTTAGAGGACGAAGGACCATGACAGACCATCCCCCCAGGGGCCAGGACAACAGACCCCGAGACAACATCCCCCCAAAGCGAGGACGAGGGACCCCGACAGAGCATCCACCCGGGGAAGAGGACGACGGACCCCGACAGATGATCCCCCCAAGGCGAGGACGACGGACCCCAACAGAGCATCCCCCCAGTGCGAAGACGACGGACCCTGACAGAACATCCACCTGGGACGAGGGCGACGGACGCCGAAAGATCCTCCTCCCACGGGCGAGGACGACGGACCCCGACAGAGCATCCCCTTGAGGGCGAGGACGACAGACCCTGACAGAGCATCCCCGTAGGGCGACGATGACAGACCCCGACAGAGCATCCCTTCGGGTCGAGGACGATGGTCCTTGACAGAGCATCCCACTGGGGCGAGAACGACATATGCTTACTGACCATCGCCCCGTGGGCGAAGACGACCGACTCCGAAACTGTATTGCCCCGGGGGTGAAGACGACAAACCCCAAACGAGCATCGCCCCGGGATGAGGGTGGAAGAGCATTGCCCCAGGGGCGAGGACGACGGAGCCCGACAGAGCATTGCCCCGAGGTTGAGTACAACGGACACCGACAGATGATCCTCCCGGGAGCGATGATGATGGACCATGACAGAGCATACCACTGAGGCGAGGACGACGTATCCCTACTGACCATAACCCCGGGGCTGAGGACAACGGACTCCGAAAGTGTATTGCCCCGGGGGCGAGGACGAGGGACCTCGACAGATCATCCCCCTGGGGGCGAGGAAGATGGACCCGACAGAGCATCCCCCCGGGATGAGTGCAACGGACCCTGACAGATCATCGCCCCAGGGGCAAGGACGAGGGACCCTAACAGATCATTGCCCCTGGGGTGAGTGCGATGGACACCGACAGATGATCGTCCCGGGTGCGATGATGACGGACTGTGACAGGGCATCCCCCCGGGGACGAGGACGACGGACCCTAACAGAACATTGCCCCGGGGCGATGACAACAGATGCCGATAGGACATCGCCACATGGCCGAGAACATCGGACCATGACAGGGCATCCACTCACTGCAAGGATGATGGACCCCAGCAGAGCATCGCCCCAATATGAGGGTGACACACACTGACAGATCATCTTCCTGGGGCGAGGACGAGGGACCCTGACAGAGCATCCTCCCGGGGCGAGGATGCCGGTCACAGACAGGGCATCTTCCTGGGGCGAGGACGACGGACCCTGACAGAGCATCCTCCCGGTTCGAGGATGATGAACTCCGTCAGATCATCGCCCTGGGACAAGGGCGACGGACGTTGAAAGATCATCATCCAAGGGGTGAGGACGAGGGACCCCGAGAGATCATCTCTCCGGGGCGAGGACGATGGACCCGATGATCTCCCTGGGATGACGGTGACGAACCCCGCCAAAGAATCCCCTCAAGGCGAGGTCGTCGGACCCCGACAGAGCATTGCCTTGGCGGCGAGGATGATGCACCCTGACAAATGATCCCCCCGGGATGACTGCGACACACCATGAGAGAGTATCTCCCCAACAAGAGGAGGAGGGATCCCGACAGAACATCGCCCAGGGACGAGGGCGACGGACGCCGAGAGAACATCGTCGAAGTGGCGAGGATGACGGACCCCGACAGATGATCCCCCCAAGGCAAGGACGTTGGATCCCAGAGAGCATTGCCCCGGAGGCGAGGACGATGGAGACCGACAGAGCATCTTCCCGGGGCGAGGACGACGGACCCCGACAGGGCATCCTCCCGGGGCGAGGATGATGGCTTCCAACAGAGCATCGCCCTGGGGGCGAGGACGACAGACCCTGACAGAATATCCTTCCGGTTTGAAGATAATGAACCCCTTCAGATCATCGCTCCGGGACGAGGGCGACGGACTCCGAAAGATAATCATCCCTGGGGCGAGGACGAGGGACCGCGATAGAGCATCCCCCCGGCGCGAGAACGACGGACCCCAAGAGAACATCCCCCTGCAAGCGAGGACGAGGTACCGCGGCAGTGCATCGCCCCGGGGGCGAGGACGACGGACCCAGATAGAACATCCACCTGGGGCGAGGACGAGGGACCCCAACAGATGATCCCCCTGGGACTACTGCGACGCACCCCGAGAGAGTATCTCCCCAAGGAGAGGAGGAGGGATCCCGACAGAGCATCGCCCCGGGACGAGGGCAACGGACGCCGAAAGAACATTGTCGAGCTGGCGAGGATGACGGATGCCGACAGATGATCTCCCCAAGGCAAGGACGTCGGACCCCGGCAGAGCATTGCCCTGGGGGCAAGGACGACGGACCACGACAGAGCATGCCCCCGGGGGCGAGGACAACAGAGCCCGACAGAGCATCGCCCTGGTGCGAGGACAACGGACCTCAACAGAGCATCGCCCCAGACTAGATAGACGGACCCTGACAGATCATTATCCCGGGGTGAGGATGAGAGTCTCCGACAGAGCATCGTCCCGGGGGGAGGATGAGGGACCCCAACAGAGCATTGCCCTGGGGGCGAGGACAACAGACCCCGACAGGGCATCCTCGTGGGGCGAGGACGACAGACCCCTACAGATCATCGTGCCGAGGGCGAGGACGAGGGACTCCGACAGATCATTGCCCCGGGGTTGAGGACAATGGACACTGACAAATGATCCTCCCGGGTGCGATGACGACGAACCCCGAAAGGGCATCCCCCCGGTGCGAGGACAACAGACCCCGACAGATCATCCCCCCGGGGACGAGGACGATGAACCCCGACAGGGGATCCCCGTGGGGTGAGGGCAACAAACCCTGACAGAACATTGCCCCGGGGGCGAAGACGAGGGACCCCGACAGAGCAATGCCCTGGGGGCGAGGACGATGGACACCGACAAATGATCCTCCTGGGTGCGATGAAGATGGACCCTGACAAGGCATCTCCCCTGGGCAAGGACGAAGGACCCTGACAGAGCATCACCTTGGGAATGAGGAGGACGGACCCTGACAGGGCATCCCCGTAGGGCGGGGACGACAGACCCCTACAGGGCATCCCTTCGGGGCGAGGACGAGGGTCCCCGACAGAGCATCGCCCCAAGACGAGGGCGACGGACGCCGCAAGATCATCCTCTCCGGGGCGAATATGACGTATCCCTACTGACCATTGCCGCGGGAGCAAGGACAATGGACGCCGAAAGTGTATTGCCCCAGGGGAGAGGACGAAAGGCCCCAACAGATAATCCTCCCGAGGGCGAGGACGATGGACCCTGACAGAGCATCCCCGGGTAACGAGGACAACGGACACCGACAGAGCATCCCCCCGGGGCGAGGATGACACACCCCGACAGAGATGGGCCCCGTGGCCGAGGACATTGGACCCCAGCAGGGCATCCCCGTGGGCCGACGACGAGGGACCCTGACAAAGTATCGCCCCGGGACGAGGGCGATCGACCCTGACAGAGCATCGCCCCGGGGGCGAGGACGACAGACTTTGACAGTTGATCCCCCAGGGACGACTGCGACGCACTCTGACAGAGTATCCACCAAAGGAGAGGAGGAGGGATCCTGACAAAGCATCACCCCAGGACGAGGCCTTGGACGTCAAAAGAACATCATCCAGGTGGCGAGGATGACGGACCCCGACAGATGATCCTCCCGTGTACGAAGAAGAAAAACTCCGACAAGGCATCACCCTAGAGCGACGACAACGGACCCCGACAGAGCATCCTCCCGGGGGCGAGGATGATGGAGCCTGACAGAGCATCCTCCCGGGGGCGAGGACGATGGACCTCGACAGGGCATCGCCCTGGGGGCGAGGACGACGGACCCTGACAGAGCATTTTATCGGATAGAGGATGATGAACCCGGTCAGATCATTGCCTCGGGACGAGGGCGACGGATGCCGAAAGATCATCCTCCAGGGGGTGGGGATGAGGGACCGCAACAGAGCATCCTCCCGGAGCGAGAACTACGGACACCGACACATGATCCTCCTGGGTGCGACAATGATGGGGGCGAAGACGATGGATTTCGTCAGACCATCGCCCCGGGGTGAGGACGATGGACCCCGACAGAGCATCACCTTGGGGACGAAGACGACAGACCCCGACTGATCATCCCTTCAGGGCGAGGACGATGGTCCCCGACAGTGCATCACCCCGAGACGAGGGCAACGGATGCCACAAGATCATCCTCTCAGGGGCGAGTATGACGTATCCCTACTGACCATCTCTCCGGGTGCGAGGACAATAGACGCCGAAAGTGTATTGCCCCAGGGGCGAGGACGAGGGACCCCAACAGATAATCCCCGCGAGGGCGAGGACCATGGAATTTGACAGAACATCCCCGGGTAACGAAGACAATGGACCCCGACAGAGCATCGCCCCCGGGGCGAGGATGACACACCCCGACAGAGATGGGCCCCGTGGCCAAGGACACTGGATCCCAACAGGGCATCCCCGTGGGCCGAGGACGAGGGACCCCGACAAAGTATCGCCCCGGGATGAGGGCGATCGACCCTGACAGAGCATCGCCCTGGAACGAGGGCGATGGACCCTGACAGAGCATCCCCGGGAGACGAGAGAGACGGACCCCTACAGGGCATCACCCCGAGGGCAAGGACGAGGGACCCCGACAGAGAATAGCCCTGGGGTTTAGGACGATGGACACCAACAAATGATTATCCAGGGACGACGGACTCCGACAAGGCATCCCCCTGCTGAGAGGACGATAGACCAGGACAGAGCATCGCCCCGGGGGCGAGGACGACGGACTTTGACAGATGATCCCCCCGGGACGATTGCGACGCACTCCGACAGAGTATCCACCAAAGGAGAGGAGGAGGGATCCTGACAAAGCATCACCCCAGGACGAGGCCTTGGACGTCAAAAGAACATCATCCAGGTGGCGAGGATGACGGACCCCGACAGATGATCCTCCCGGGGGTGATGACGTCGGACTCTGAAAGTGTATTGCCCCGGGGGCGAGGACGACGGACCCCGACAAATGATCCTCCCGTGTACGAAGAAGAAAAACTCCGACAGGGCATCACCCTAGAGCGACGACAACGGACCCTGACAGAGCATCCTCCCGGGGGCGAGGATGATGGAGCCTGACAGAGCATCCTCCCGGGGGCGAGGACGATGGACCTCGACAGGGCATCGCCCTGGGGGCGAGGACGACGGACCCTGACAGAGCATCCTATCGGATCGAGGATGATGAACCCGGTCAGATCATCACCTCAGGACGAGGGCGACGGATGCCGAAAGATCATCCTCCAGGGGGTGGGGATGAGGGACCGCAACAGAGCATCCTCCCGGAGCGAGAACTACGGACACCGACACATGATCCTCCTGGGTGAGACAATGATGGGGGCGAAGACGATGGACCTCATCAGAGCATCACCCCGGGGCGAGGACGATGGACCCAGACCGCCTATCCCCCCAGTGCGAGGATGAGGGACCCCGACAGAGCCTCCCCATGGGGCGAGGACGACGTATCCCTACAGACCATCGCCCCGGGGCCGAGGACGATGGACTCCGAAAGTGCATTGCCCCGGAGGCGAGGACGAGGGACCCCAACAGATAATGCCCCCAGGGGCGAGGACGACGGACACTGACAGAGCATCCCCCCAGGATAAGAGGACGACAAACCCTGACAGAGCATCCCCCCGGGGGCGAGGACGACGGACCCTGACAGAACATCCCCCTGGGACGAGGGCGAGGGAGGCCGAAAGATCATCATCCAGGGGTCGAGGACGACGGACTCCGAAAGTGTATTGCACTGGGAGCGAGGACAACGGATCCCCACAGAGCATCCCTCCGGGGGCGAGGACGACGGACCCCAACAGAGCATCGCCCCGGGACAAAGGCAACGACCCTGACAGAGCATCTTCCCGGGGCGAGGACGAGGGACCCCGACAGAGCATCCCCCTGGTGCAAGGACTATGGAATCCGACAGAGCATCGCCCCGGGACGAGGGTGACGAACTCTGAAAGTGTATTGCCCCGGGGGCGAGGACGAGGGACCCCAACAGATATTGCCCTTGGGGCGAGGACGACGGACACCAACATATGATCTTCCTGGGGGCGATGACGAAAGACCCCGACAGGGCATCCCTCCGGGGCTAGGATGATGGACTCTGACAGAACATTCCCCCAGGACGAGGGCGACGGACGTTGAAAGATCATCCTCCCTGGGGCGAGGATGACGGACCCCGACAGAGCATCCCACTGGGGCGAGGACGACGTATCCCTACTGACGATCGTCCCAGGGGCGAGAACAACGGACCCAGAAAGTGTATTGCCCCGGGGGCGAGGACGAGGGACCCCAAAAGAACATCGCCCCGGGTGCGAGGATGATGGACCGCGACAGAGCATCCCCCCGGGGGCGAGGACGACGGAGCCCGACAGAGCATCCCCCCGGGGTGAGACGACGGACCCTGACAGAGCATCACCCGGGGGGGAGGACGACAGACCCCGACAGATCATCCCCCCGGAGGCCAGGAAAGCGGACCCCAAAGAGTATCCTCCAGGGGAGAGGAGGAGGGACCCCAACAGATCATCCTACAGGGGGCGAGGATGACGGACCCGGACAGAGCATTGCGCTGGGGGCGAGGACGAGGAACCCCGACAGAGCATCTTCCCTGGGGCGACGATGAGGGACCGCGACAGAGCATCCCCCTGGGGGTGAGGACGACATATCCCTACTGACCATCGCCTCGGGGCCGAGAACATCGTACCCTGACAGAGCATCCCCCCGGTGCGAGGACGACAGACCCCAAGAGAGCATAGCCCTGGGACGAGGGCAACGGCCCCTGACAGATCATCTTTCTGGGGCGAGGACGAGGGAGCCCGACAGAACATCGCCCCAGGGGCAAGGACGACGGACACCGACACATTATCCTCCCAGGTGCAATGACGACGGACCCCGACAGAGCGTCACCCCAGGGCGAGGACAATGGACCTCGACAGAGCATCCCACTGGGGCGAGGACAACGTATCCCTACTGACCATCATCTTGGGGCCAAGGACGATGGACTCCAAAAGTGTATTGCCCCTGGGGCGAGGGCGGTGGACCCCGATAGATCATGACCCTGGGGGCAAGGACGACGGACCCCGAAAGAGCATACCCCCGGGGGCGAGAACGACGTATCCCTACTGACCATACCCGCGAGGACGAGGGACCCCAACAGAGCATCGCCCCGTGGGCGAGGACGACGGACCCTGACAGAGCATCCTCCCAGTGCGAAGGTGACAGTCCCACAGACCATCTCCCTGGGACGAGGTCGACGGACGCCGAAAGATCATCCTCCCGGGGGCGAGGACGACTGACCCCGACAGAGGATCCTACTGGAGCGAGGACAACGTATCCCTACTGACCATCACCCCGGGGCCGAGGACGACAGACTCCGAAAGAGTATTGCCTCAGGAGCGAGGACGATGGACCTCGACAGATCATGCCCCTGGGGGCGTGGACGACGGACCCCGAAAGTGCATCCCCCCGGGGGCGAGGACGACGTATCCCTATTGATTATCCCCCCAGAGGCGAGGACGAGGGACCTTGACAGAGTATCGCCTTGGTGGCGAGAACGATGGACACTGACACATGATCCTCCTGGGTGTGATGACGACGGACCCAGAAAGGGTATCCCCCCGGGCAAGCACGATGGAACTCGACAGAGCATCACCCCAGGGGCGAGGACAACGGACCATGACTGACCATCACTCCGGTGCGAGGACTACGGTCCCTGACAGAGCATCAACCCGGGACGACGGTGACGGATGCTGAAAGACCATCCTCCCGTTGGCGAGGACGAGGGACCCCGACAGACCATGCCCCCAAGGGCAAGGACGACGGACTCCGACAGATCATCTCCCCGGGGGCGAGGACGACGGACCCTGACAGAGAATCCCCCTGGTGCGAGGATGACGGACCCCAACACAGCATCCCCCTGAGGGCAAAAATGACAGACCCTGACAGAGCATCGCTCCGGGATGAGGGCAACTTACCCTGACAGATCATCTTCCCGGTGGCGAGGACGAGGGACTCCGACAGGGCATTGCCCTGGGTGTGAGGACGATGGACACCAACAGATGATCCTTTCCGGTGTGATGACGAAATACTCCGACAGGGCATCCCCCCAGTGCGAAGACGACGGACCCCAACACAGCATCCCCCCAGGACGAGGGTGACGGACGTCTAAAGATCATCCTCCTGGGGACGAGGATGACAGACCTATACAGAGCATCGCACCAGGGTTGAGGACGACGGACACTGACAAATGATCCTCCTGTGTGCGATGACGACGGACCCCAACAGGGCATCCCCGTGGGGGGAGGACGACAGACCCCGACAAAGCATCCCTTCGGAGGGAGGATGAGGGTCCCTGACAGAGCATCACCCCGGGACAAGGGTGACCTACACTGCAAGATCATCCTCTCGGGGGCGAGTATGACGTATCCCTACTGACCATCGCCCTGGGAGCGAGGACGACAGACCTAGAAAGTGTATTGCCCCTTGGGCAAGGACGAGGGACCCTGACACATCATCCCCCCAAAGGCGAGGACGACGGACCCTGACAGTGCATCCCTGGGTAACGAGGACAAGGAAACCCAACAGAGCATCCCCCCAGGGCGAGCATTACACACCCCGACAGAGCATTGCCCTGGGGCCGAGGACATCGGAACCCCACAGGGCATCCCCGGGTATTGAGGACAACTGACCTCGACAGAGCATCCCCCCGGGGCGAGGACGACACACCCCGACAGAGCATCGCCCCGGGGCTGAGGACGTCGGACCCAGACAGGGCATGCCCGTGGGGCGAGGAAAACAGAAACCCTACAAAGCATCGCCACGGGACGAGGGTGCCAGACCCTGACAGAGCATCACCCTGGGACGAGGGCGATGGACACTGACAGAGCATCCCCGGGAGACGAGCGAGATGGACCCTGACAGAGCATTGCCCCGGGGTTGAGGACGACGGAAACCGACAAATGATCCTCCCGGGTGCAATGACGACGGACACCTACAAGGCATCCCTTTCGGTGCGAGGACGACAGACCCCGACAGAGCATTGCCTCGAGGGCAGGGATGACGGACCCCGACAGTGCATCCCTGTGGGGCAAAGACAACAGACCCCGACAGAGCAACCCTTTGGGGCGAGGACTAAGGTCCCCAACAGAGCATCGCCCCGGGACGAGAGCGACGGACGCCCCAAGATCATCCTCCCGTGGGCGAGTATGCCATATCCCTACTATTGCCCAGGAGCGAGGATGACGGATCCCGGAAGTGTATTGCCCCGGGGACGAGGACGAGGGATCTCGACAGATCATCCCCCCGAGGGCGAGGACGACAGACCCTGACAGGGCATTGCCCCAGGGCCAACAATGTCGGACCCTGACAGAGCATCTCCCCCGGGATGAGGTCGACGGACCCTGACAGATCATTTTCCCGGTGCGAGGACGATGGACCCTGACAGGGCATTGCCCCGGGGGTGAGGATGACGATCGCTGACGGATGTTCGTTCCGGGTGAGATGATGAGAGACCCTGACAGGGCATCCCCCCGGTGTGAGGACGACGGACCCCGACAGAGCATCCCCCCGGGGTGAGCGCAACTGACCCTGACAGATCATCGCCCTGGGGGTGAGGACGAGGGACCCCGACAGAACATTAGCCCGGGTGTGAGCAGAACGTACACCAACAGATGATCCTCCCGGGTGCGATGACGACAGACCCCGACAAGGCAGCCTTGCTAGCCGAGAACGATAGACCTTGATAGAGCATCGCCCCGGGTGCGAGGACAACGGACCCTGACCGATCATCCCCCTGGAGCGAGACAGCATCTCCCCAGGACGAGGGCGACGGACGCCGAAAGATCATCCTCCCAGGGGCGAGGACAAGGGACCCCGACAGATCATGCCCCCGAGGGCGAGGACGACAAACCCTTAGAGAGCATCCCCCTGAGGGCGAGGACGAGGGACCCCAACAGATCATGCAACTGGGGGCGAGAACGACGGGCCCTGACAGAGATCCCCTCAGTGCGAGGATGACGGACCCCGACAGAACATCCCCCACAGGACGAACGCGACGGACGCCGAAAGATCATCCTCCCAGGGGCGAGGATGATGACCCCAGACAGAGCAGCCCACAGGGGCGAGGACGACGTATCCCTACTGGCCATCGCCCCGGGGGCGAGGACGACGGACCTTGAAAGTCTATTACCCCGGGGGCGAGCACGACAGACGGCAAAAGACCATCGCCCCCGGACGAGGGCGAAGGACCCTGAAAGAGCATAGCCCCGAGACGAGGGTGAGGGACCGGTACAGAGCATTTATCCAGGGGTGAGGACGACGGACACCGACAGATCATCCTCCCGGGTGTGATGATGACGGACCCCGAATTGGCATCACCCCGGGGCGAGGACGACGCGCCCCGACAGATCATCGCCTCGGGGGCGAGAACGACGGTCCCCAAAAGAACATTGCCCCCATGGCGAGAAGGGTGGACAACGGCAGAGCATCGCGTCGGGGCAATCGCGGACACGGACAGAGCATTCCCCCCGGGGTGAGGGCAGATACGGGCGTGTCCTGGTTTTGGGCAAATTAGTGGAAGAATCTCCAAAAGGGACCCCTTAAGCAACAAACTCTCCAAACTCTTGCCTCTCCCACCACCGGCTTCGGGAAGATTTTCCTCAGAGAAAAAGGCAAAAACACTTGTTTATTTAGCAAACACACAGAAAAATCTCTCTCCAACGCAAGAAAAAAAGAGCCAAGGTTGACGCAGCAAACTTCACCCATCCGAGTGGATGTACAGCCTCAGGACATCTCCCGTGCCGGGGAGGGCAGAAACGCGTATTTCTTTTCATGAGCAGGCGCCTGGCGTATCTTGATGTTCCAGGTCGTCCAGGATCAGGTTCACGTGGTATTTCTAGCTAATAAGGAAAGGAAAAATAAAGCGAAGCAGCCTAAGCAAAGTGGGGGGCAGAAGCAGCAGCTAAGCAAGCAGAAGCAGCTAAAAGCGGCCGAGCCGCGCAGGGGGGGAGAGGGGGCAGCAGCTTGCAAGCAGCGCAGCAAGCTGCAGCTCACCGATGGGGAGGGGCACTGTCTAGCTAGACAAAACAAACCCTCCAGGCATGAGCAGCACACGATTGTGGATATAAAGCACTGCAACGTCACTCCAGGACAGGGGGTGAGCCTCCCCCCGAGGGCAAGGACGACGGACACCGACAGCGCTTTCCCCTCCCTGCCAAAAGGTGACAAAGACAGCACAGCCTGCCAAAGGTAAGGTGGATGGAGAGCACAGCGGCCTCCCAAAATCGGAGGGGGTCGGACACCACCCCGGCTCAACAAAGCTAAGGACAGACAAGCACCGGGGCAGCGAGGGACCGCGCCGGCCCCCCAAATCGGATGGGTCTGGCCATTGTCCCGGTTCAAAAAAGCTAAGGCCAAAATAAAATTGGCAAAAATCACATCAAGTGCTGTGCCTGGTCTTTACTCTCGCAACGAGTCCCTCGCCAACCAAACCAAGCTCAAAGCCTCCCCCGCCCCATGAAGAGGAGGACGGAGACCCTCAGCTGGGCAGGGAGCGCGGTGGGCCGAGGGATGTCTTTGTTCCCCTCCTCCCTGGGCGGTCCTGGGGAGTTTTGGGCCTCTCCTGAAGAGAATGGCAGGGCTGGAGGTCTCTGGCAATGTCAGTCATCCTCGCCCCCGGGGGGATGCTCTGTCGGGGTCCGTCGTCCTCCAACCGGAGTTTGCTCAGTCGGGGTCCATCGTCGTCGCCCCCGGGGCGATGCTCCGTCAGGATCCTTCCTCCTCTCCTTAAGGGGATACTCTCTCGGGGTGCGTCGCAGTCATCCCGGGGGCATCATCTGTCAGGGTCCGTCGTCCTCAACCCGGGGGCGATGCTCTATTGGGGTCCCTCGTCTTCGCCCGTAGGAGATGTTCTTTCGGGGTCCGTTGTCCTCGTCCTCGGCGCGTTGCTCTGTCAGGGTCCATCTCCCTCGTCTCCCGGGGATGCTCTGTCAGGGTCTGTCGCCCTCGTCCTGGGGCGATGCTCTGACGGGGTCCATCGTCCTCACCCTCAATGCAATACTCTTTCAGGCTCCGACATCCTCGGCCCCGAGGTGATGCTCTGTCAGGGTGTGTCGTCTTCGCCCGGGGGGGATGCTCTCTCGGGGTCCGTGGTCCTCGTTGCCCAAGGGTGCCCTGTCGGGTTCCGAAGTTTTCGGCCCAGGGGCGATGCTCTGTCAGGGTGTGTCGTCTTCGCCCTGGGGGGATGCTCTGTCGGGGTCTGTTTTCCTCGTTACCTGGGGATGCTTAGTCAGGGTCCGTCGTCTTCGCTCTCCGGGGGATCATCTCTCGGGGTCCCTCGCCCTTGCCCAAGGGGCAATACATTTTCAAGGTCCGTCGTCCTCGCTCCCGGGGCGATGTTCAGTAGTGATACATCATACTCGCCCCCGAGAGGATGATCTTGCGGCTTCTGTCGCCCTCGTCCCAGGGTGATGCTATGTTATTGTCCCGAAGGGATTTTCTGTCAGGGTCCATCTTCCTCGTCTCCCGGCGATGCTCTGTCAGGTTCCATCACCCTCGTTCCAAGGCGATGTTCTGTCAGGGTCCGTCGTCCTCACCCCCAGGGCAATACACTTTCGGGGTCCCTTATGCTTGCCCCTGGGGCGATGCTCTGTAGGGGTCTGTTGCCCTCGCCCCACGGGGATGCCCTGTCAGGGTCCGACGTCCTCGGCCACAGGGCGATGCTCTGTCAGGGTATGTCGTCCTCGCCCCCTGGAGGATGATCTGTCGGGGTCACTCCTCCTCTCCACTGGAGGATACTTTGTCAGGGTCCGTCGTCCTCGCTCCCGGGGCGATGGTCAGTAGGGATACGTCATACTCGCCCCAGAGAGGATGATCCTGTGGCATCCGTCGCCCTCGTCCCGGGGCCATGTTCTGTCGGGGACACTCCTCCTCGCTCCGAAAAGAAGCTCTGTCGGGGTCTCTCGTCCTCGCACCACGGTGATGCCCTGTCGGGGTCCGTCATCCTCGCCCCCGGTGGGATGCCCTGTCGGGGTCCGTAGTCATCGCACCTGGGAGGATCATTTGTCGGTGTCCATCGTCCTCAACCTTGGGGCTATGCTCTGTCGGGGTCTGTGGTTCAAGCCCCCAGGGGAATTGATCTTGCGGCGTCCGTTGCCCTCATCCCGGGGTGATGCTCTATCAGGGACCCTCGTCCTCACCCCGGGGCGATGCCCTGTCGTGGTCTCTCATCCTCGTCCTCGGGGCGATGCTTGTCGGCGTCCGTCGTCCTCGCCCCTGGGAGGATGATCTTTCGCCGTTTGACGCCCATGTCCCGGGGGGATGCTCTGTTGGGTGCCGTTGTCCTTGCCCCAGGGGGATGCCATGTCAGGGTCTTTCGTCATCGCACCCGGGAGGTGTCCGTCATCCTCAACCCGGGGCAATGCTCTGTCGGGGTCATTCGTCCTTGCCCCAGGAAAATGATCTGTCAGGGTCTGTCGCCCTTGTCCCGGGGCAATGCTCTGTCGGGGTCCATCGTCCTCACAGCGGGGGAATGGTCTTTCAGGGTCCGACGTTCCTCGGCGCCGGGGCGATGCTTTGTCGGGGTCCGTCGTGATCGCCTTGGGGGGATCATCTGGCGGGGTCCATCGTCCTCGCCCCTACGGCGATGACCTTCCGGCATCCGTCGCCCTCATCCCGGGGGGATGTCCTCTCGAGGTTCCTTGTCCACGCCCCCGGGGGGATGCTATTTCTGGGTCCCTCGTCCACGCCCCCTGGGCAATGGTCTCTCGGGGTCCATCGTCCTCGCCCCCGGAGGGATTAGCTGTCGGGGTCCGTCATTGTCGCACCGGAGGGATGTTCTGTTGGGGTCTGACGTCCTCGGACCCAGGGCGATGCTCTGTCAGGGTCCATCGCCTTCATCTCAAGGCGAGGCTCTGTAAGGGTCCGTCACCCGCGTCCCGGGGCGATGCTCTATCGGGGTCTGACGTCCTCGCACCGGGGAGATTCCTTGTTAGGGCCCGTCCTTGTCACACCCGGAAGGATAATTTGTCGGTGTCCGTCGTCCTCAAACCCTGGGAAATGCTCTGTCGGGGTCCATCGCCCTCGTACCGGGGCGATGCTCTGTCGGGGTCTGTCATCCTCGCCACCAGGGCAATACACTTTCAGGGTACGTTGTCCTCGTCCACGGGGCGATGCTCTGTAAAGGTCTGTCCTCCTTGCCCAACGAGGATGCCCTGTCGGGGTCCAACGTCCTCGTCCCCTGGGCGATGCTCTGTCGGGGTGTGTTGTCCTCACCCCAGGGGGATGCTCTGTGGGGGCCCATTGTCCTCGTTACCCGAGGATGCTCTGTCAGGGTCCATCGTCCTCGCCCTCGAGGGGATGATCTGTTGGCGTCCCTCGTCCTCGTCCTTGAGGCAATAAACTTTCGGGGTCCGTCGTCCTCGCTCCCGGGGCTATGGTCAGTAGGGATACGTCAGACTTGCCATCGATGTATGATCCCTGCGGCGTCCATCGCCTTCGTCCCGGGGCGATGCTCTGTTGGGGACCCTCATCCTTGCTCCGAAGGTTTGCTCTGACGAGATCTCTCGTCCCTCGTCCCAAGGGGATGCCCAGTCAGGGTGCACCGCTTTTCACTCGGGCGATGCTCTGTCGGGGTGTGTCGTCCTCGCCCCGAGGGGAAGCTCTGTGGGGGCTCGTTGTCCTCGTTACCCGGGGATGCTCTGTCAGGGTCCATCGTCCTCGCCCTCGAGGGGATGATCTGTTGGCGTCCCTCGTCCTCGTCCTTGAGGCAATAAACTTTCGGGGTCCGTCGTCCTCGCTCCCGGGGCTATGGTCAGTAGGGATACGTCAGACTTGCCATCGATGTATGATCCTGCGGCGTCCATCGCCTTCGTCCCGGGGCGATGCTCTGTTGGGGACCCTCATCCTTGCTCCGAAGGTTTGCTCTGACGAGATCTCTCGTCCTCGTCCCAAGGGGATGCCCAGTCAGGGTGCACCGTTTTCACTCCCGGGGCGATGCTCTGTCGGGGTGTGTCGTCCTCGCCCCGAGGGGAAGCTCTGTGGGGGCTCGTTGTCCTCGTTACCCGGGGATGCTCTGTCAGGGTCCATCGTCCTCGCCCTCGAGGGGATGATCTGTTGGCGTCCCTCGTCCTCGTCCTTGAGGCAATAAACTTTCGGGGTCCGTCTGCCCTCGCCTCCCGGGGCTATGGTCAGTAGGGATACGTCAGACTTGCCATCGATGTATGATCCTGCGGCGTCCATCGCCTTCGTCCCGGGGCGATGCTCTGTTGGGGACCCTCATCCTTGCTCCGAAGGTTTGCTCTGACGAGATCTCTCGTCCTCGTCCCAAGGGGATGCCCAGTCAGGGTGCACCGTTTTCACTCCCGGGGCGATGCTCTGTCGGGGTGTGTCGTCCTCGCCCCGAGGGGAAGCTCTGTGGGGGCTCGTTGTCCTCGTTACCCGGGGATGCCCTGTCAGGGTCCATCGTCCTCACCCCGGGGGATGCCCTATCGAGGTCCTTCGTCATCGCACCCGGGAGGATAATATGTGGGTGTCTGTTGTACTCACCCCCAAAGCAATGCTCTGTCGGGGTCCCCCGTCCTTGCCCTCGGGGCGATGATCTCTCAGGGTTCTTTGCGCTCGTCATCGGGAGAGGCTCTGTCGCGGTCCGTCGTCCTCGACCCCGGGGCAATACTTTCAAGGTCCGTCGTTGTTGCTCCCGGAGCGATGATCAGTAGGGATACAACATACTCGCCCGCGGGAGGATGATCTTGCAGCGTCCATCGCCCTCGTCCTGGGGCGATGTTCTGTCGGTGACTCTCGTCCTGTCCCCTAAGGGATGTTCTGTCAGGGCCTGTCGTCCTCGCCCTCGGGGGGATGATCTGTTGAGGTCCCTAGTGCTCGCCCCCGGGGCAATACACTTCCGGGATCCGTCTTTCTCTCTCCCGGGGCATTCAGTAGTGATATGGCATACTTGCCCCCAGGAGGATGATCTTATGGCATCCGTAGCTCTCGCCCAGGGGCGATGCTCTGTCGTGGACCTTAGTCCTCTCCCCAGAGGGATGCTCTGTCGGGCTCTGTCGTCCTAGCCGCACGGGTATGCACTGTCAAGGTCTGTCGTCCTTGCACAGGGGGGACGCCTTGTTGGGGTCCGTCGTCATCGCACCTGGGAGGATCATCTGTTGGTGTCCATCGTCCTCACGACCCGGGCCAATGCTCCGTCGGGGTCCCTCCACTTCGCCCCAGGGGATGCTCTGTCGGGGTCCAACGTCCTCGCCCTGGGGGGAATGCCTTGTCAGGGTATTTCATCATCGCACTCGGGAGGATCATCTGTCGGTGTCCATCATCCTCATCCCCGGGGCAATGCTCTGTCGGGGTCCCTCGTCCTCGCCCTCGGGGCGATGGTCTGTCGGGGTGTGTCGTCCTCACCTCGGGGGGATGCTCTGTCGGGGCCGTTTTCCCCGTTACCCGGGGATGCTCTGTCAGGGTCCATCGTCCTCGTCCTCGGAGGGGATGATATGTAGGCGTCCCTCGTCCTCGCCCCCGGGCAATACACTTACGGGGTCCGTCGTACTCGCTCCCGGGGCGATGGTCAGTAGGGATACGTCATACTCACCCCAGCATTTGTCGCCCTCGTCCCGCAACGATGATATGCCAGTGACCCTCGTCCTGGCCCCGAAGGGATGCTCTATAGGGGTATATCGTCCTCGCTTCACGAGGATGCCCATTCAGGGTAAGTCGTCCTCACCATTGGGGCGATGCACTGTAGGGGTCCGTTGTCCGCACCGCGGGGAGATGCCCTGTCGGGGTCCTCGTCCTCGCCTTGGGAAGTTGATCTGTCAGGGTCTGTCGTCCTCGCCCTCGGGGGGATGATCTGTCGAGGTCCCTCGTTCTCGCCCTCGGGGCAATACACTTCCGGGATCTGTCGTCCTCGCTTCCGGGGCGATTGTCAGTAGGGATATGATATACTCGTCCCCGCGAGGATGATCTTACGACATCCGTTGCTCTCGTCCCGGGACAACGCTCGGTCGGAGACCTTAATCCTCGCCCCGCAGGGATGCTCTGTCGGGGTCCGTTGTCCTCGTACCAGACGGATGCCTTTTGGGGTCCATCGTCATCGCACCCAGGAAGATCATTTGTCGGTGTCCGTCGTCCTCAACCCCGTGGCAATGCTCTGTCGGGGTCCCTGATTCTCGGCCCCTGGGTGATGCTCTGTCAGGGTCTGTGATCCTCACCCCACGGGGATGCCCTGTCGAGGGCCGTCGTCCTCGCCCCGGGAGCATTGCTCTGTCGGGGTCCCTGATTCTCGGCCCCGGGGCAATGGACTGTCAGGGTCTGTCGTCCTTGCCCCACAGGGATGCCCTGTCGAGGTCCGTCGTCATCGCACCCGGGAGGATCATCTGTCGGTGTCCATCATCCTCAACCCCGAGGCAATGCTCTGTCGGGGTCCCTCATCCTCACCCTCTGGGCGATGCTCTGTCAGGGTCTGTCTCCCTCGTCTCCCAAGGATGCTCTGTCAGGGACCATTGCCCTCATCCCGGGGCGATGCTCTGTCAGTGTCCGTCGTCCTCGCCCCCAAGGCAATACACTTTCATGGTCCATTGTCCTCGCCCCCGGGGCGATGCTCTATAGGGGTCTGTAGTTCTCGCCTTACGGGGATGCCCTGTCGGGGTCCGAAGTCCTCGGCCCCGGGGCGATACTCTGCCAGGGTGTGTTGTCCTCGCCCCGGGGGGATGCTCTATCAGGGTCCGTTGTCCTCGTTGCTCGGGGATGCTCTGTCAGGGTCCATCTTCCTCGCCCTCAGGGGGCTGATCTGTCGCAGTTCCTCGTCCTCGCTCAAGGGTGGATGCTCTGTCGGGGTCCGTCCTCCTCGCCCCCGCGGCGATGCTCTTTTGGGGTCCCTCCTCCTTTCCCCTGGAGGATACTCTGTCGGGGTCTGCTGTCCTGGCCTCAGGTGGGACGATCTGTCGGGGTCCGTCGTCCTCTCTCCCGAGGTTATGCTCTGTCGGGGTCCCTCGTCTCACCCCAAAGGATGCTGTGTTGTGCTCCGTCGTCCTCGCCGCCGGAGGGATGCATTATAGTGGTCCGTAGTTCTCGCCCCCAGGGCAAAGCTCTATCGAGGTCCGACATTCTCATCTTGAAGGGATCATCTCTCGGTGTCTGTCGCCCTCGTCCCGAGGCGATGCTCTGTTGGAGTCCCTCCTCCTCTCCTTCAGGGGATAACTTGTTGGCGTTCGTAGCCTTCGTCCCGGGGGAATCATCTGTCGGTGTCCGTTGTCCTCGCCCCCGGGGACATGATCTGTCGGGGTCCCTCGTCCTCTCCCCCGGGGCAATATACTTTTGGAGTCCTTCCTCCGCAGCCCTGGGGCGACGGTCAGTAGGGATATGTCATCCTCGCCCCCGGGGAGATGCTCTGTCGTGGTCCCACGTTCTCGCCCCAGAAAGGATGATCTTTCGGGGTTTGTCATCCTATCCCTCGGGGCAATGCTATGTCAGGGTCCCTCGTCATCGCCCCCAAGGCGATGTTCTGTCGGGGTCTGTCGTCCTCGCCCCGGGAGGATGCTCTGTCAGGGTCCGTCGTCCTCGCCCTAGGGGAGATGCTCTGTCGGGGTCTGTCATCGTTACACAGGGGGGATGCCCTGTTGGGGTTTTCCATCTTCGCACCCGGGAGGATCATCTGTCTGTGTCCGTCGTCCTCGCCCCAGGGGACATGATCTGTCAGGGTCCCTCGTCCTCTCCCCCGGGGCAATACAGTTTTGGAGTCCATCGTCCTCGGCCCCGGGGCGATGGTCAGTAGGGATACGTCGTCCTCACCCCCGAGGAGATACTCTGTAAGGGTCCGTCGTCCTCGCCCCCGGGAGGATCATCTGTCGGGTCCGTCATCCTCGCAACCTCGACGATGTTCTTTCGGCGTCCGTCGCCCTCGTCCTGAGGCGATGCTTTGTCAGAATCCCTCCTACTCTCCTTGCGGGAATACTCTGTCGGGGTGCGTCGCAGTCGTCCCGGATGGATCATCTGTCAGGGTCCGTCGTCCTCGCCCCGGGGGGATGCTCTGTCAGGGTCTGTCATCTTCGCCCCGTGTCCATCGTCCTGGCCCAGGGGGGGATGCACTGTTAGTGTCCACCCTCCTCACCCAATGAGAGGACCGGGGAGCGGGGTGTCGCCATCGTTATGCTGCGTGGAAATATGTGTGTGGGGCAGAAAGTGTCAGGTCACTGCAGTCGTCCTCCACCATGGACGGGGGCCGGGTGATCTGTGCTCATCGCGATGTAGGCTCCGGGGATCTCTGTGAAGCAGAGTCACGGGTCGGGTCTCCGTGCCCTTTGTTGCCAGGCAGACGGTGCAGAGCAGATCTCCACCCGCTCTGTGGGTCTCCTCGCGGTGCGCTGCTCAGGGCTCCTCTCCCAAATACCCCTCCTCCTCTTTCCGCCGCCATCAGTGCTGAAAACCAGAGCCAGCGGGGCTCTTTATATACCCAGACCAAGCCCCGCCCCTTTCAGGCACAGCCAATAGAAGCCCAGAATAAAGCGTGGGGGCGGAGCACCAAGCATTGCTCATTGTGATGACACAAAGTGGAGGCGTGGCCACAGCGTGATCGAGCGTTCTGATTGGTCGGAAGGAGAAAGAGCATAAAACAGGCGTGGCTCAGGCCCGGGGTGGAAGGGGCAAGTGTGAGGGCAGGGTGGGGGCGGGGCCGGGAGTCACACCAGGATTTTGGCAGCAGCTCTGGGCACTCCCGGTCCCTCCACAGCTCTCCTGGGCCCCTTCCGGCACTGCAAGAAGCAGAGGAAGGGGTCTCTGGGCGTCCCAGTCCCATTCCTGGAGTCGACAAGTGTCGACAGCGTGACGAGAAGATGCAACACTTATGGCTACAAGGACTTTTCAGGATTTATTCACCAATAACACACTGCCAACAAAGAGATTTATGTTTTTAATGCAATACTAAAATTTTGTCTAATTGCAGTGTGAACTTTCTTAGCCAATCCTGTTCTGGCACACAGACCTAGTCTAAGACTTTTTGTCACATCTGCCACTAATTTTATTCTTCTTTTTATCATAAAATCTACAGCTGAACTTTTCTCACCTAAATACATCTCTGCTTTAATCTCCATTTTTGCTTCTAGCACCTAAGTTGGAAGCATTTCCTGAGGCCTCCGGTCAAATCCTGTGTTCTTTTCTAGACTTTGATTGACAGGCCCAATGTCGAGAGAATTCCTTGCATTTTGAATTCCAACAGAATCTCACAGACCCGAGGCTCTCTTGTGACACAGTAGGGCGTGGTGGAACCAAGGGCAGCATTGTGACACCCCAGAACCTCATGGAACCAAGCGTCCATCGTGACACAGCTGTGCCTGGGGAAAGGAAATCTCACTGCCAAAGCATTTCTGGCTGATAAAAGTTGGATTTGGGCCAACACCCAGGGATGCTCGAGGGTCTCCATCCCTCTGGGCCTGGGAAATGCTCGAGGTGGCCGGGGGGTTTCTGTCCCTCTCCCTTGGGGGTGGGGTCTCCATCCCTCTGGGGACACCACAGGGTCTCTGTCCCTCTCACCCTGGGATGAGCAACCCGAGCATCCACTGGTGTGACATGACCAGAGACCCCCAGCCCTGAGCATCCCCAGGTGTGACATGAACAGAGACCCCCCAGCCCCGCCAGAGACCTCCAGTTTTGCAACTTCTCGTCACACTGTCGACATTGTCGACTCCTGGAATGGGGCTGGCACACCCAGAGACCCCTTCCTCTGCTTCTTGCAGTGCCGGAAGGGGCCCAGGAGAGCTGTGGAGGGACCGGGAGCGCCTGGAGCTGCTCCCAAATTTCTGGTGTGACCCCCGGCCCCGCCCCCACCCTGCCCTCACACCTGGACCTTCTACCCCGGGCCCGAGCCACGCCTGTTTTATGCTCTATCTCCTTCCGACCAATCAGAACGCTCGATCACGTTGTTGCTACGCCTACTCTTTGTGACATCACAATGAGCAAGGCTGGGTGCTCCGCCCCCACTCTTGTTCCTGGGCTCCTATTGGCTGTGCCTGAAAGGGGCGGGGCTTGGTCTGGGTATATAAAGAGCCCCGCTGGCTTGGGTCCTCTGCACCGATGGCGGCAGAAAGAGGAGGAGGTGTCCCTGGGAGAGGAGCCCTGAGCAGCGCACCGGGAGGAGACCCACGGAGCGGGCGGAGATTCGCTCTGTGCCATCTGCCTGGCAACAAAGGGCGCGGAGACCCCACCCGTGACTCTGCTCCACGGATATTCCTGGAGCCTACACCGCGATGAGCACAGATCACCCGGCCCCCATCCATGGTGGAGGAAGACCACAGTGACCTGGCACGCCCCGCCCCACACACATATTTCCACGCAGGATAAGAATGGTGACACCCCGCTCTTGGGTCCACTCATTGGCGTGAAGAGGGTGGACACTGACAGTGCATCCCCCCGGGGGCCAGGATGATGGACACGGGGCGAAGACGACAGACCCTGACAGAGCATCACCCCGGGGCGAGGACGATGGACCCTGAGAGATGATCCCCCCGGGACGACTGCAACGTGCCCCGTCAGAGTATCCCTTCAAGGAGAGGAGGAGGGATCCCAACAGAGCATCGCCCCAGAATGAGGGCGACGGACGCCGAAAGAACATCATCGAGGTGGCGAGGATGCCGGACCCCAACAGATGATTCCCCCGGGGGCGACAACGTCGGGCCCCAACAGAGCATTGCCCTTGGGGTGTGGACGACAAACGCGACAGAGCATCCCTCAGGGGGCGTGGACAACGGAGCCCAACAGACCATTCCTCTGGCGTGAGACGACAGAGACCGACAGAGCATCAGCCCGGGGGAGAGGACGACGGTCCCCGACAGATCATCCTCCAGAGGCCAGGACAGCAAACTCTGACAGAGTATCCTCCAGGGGAGAGGAGGAGGGACCCCGACAGAAAATCCTCCAGGGGGCAAGGACGACGGACTGTGACAGAGCATCCTCCCTGGGGTGAGGACGAGGGACCGTGACAGAGCATCTCCCTGGGGCGAGGGCGACGGACCCCCACAGAGCATCTCCCCGTGGGCAAGGACGAGGTATCCATACTGGCCACCGCCCCGGAGCCGAGGACGACAGAGTCCGAAAGTGTATTGCCCCGGGGGCGAGGATGAGGGACCCCAACAGATCATGTCCCCGGGGTCGACGATGACGGACACCGACATATGATCCTCCTGGTTGCAAAGATGGAAGACCCCAACAGGGCATTCCCCCGGGGACGACCATGATGACGGACACTGACAGAGCATTGCCCCGGGGCTGAAGATGACGGACGCCGACAGAACATCGCCCTGGGCCCGAGAACATCGGACCCTGACAGAGAATCCACCCGGTGCAAGGACAACTGACCCCAACAGAGCATTGCCCCGGGACGAGGATGACGGACCCTGACAGATCATCT
>JAPFBE010000221.1:0-32899 GCA_034336665.1 Luscinia megarhynchos | reverse complement strand
TCTCGTCACGCTGTCGACATTGTCGACTCCTGGAATGGGGCTGGCACACCCAGAGACCCCCTTCCTCTGCTTCTTGCAGTGCCGGAAGGGGCCCAGGAGAGCTGTGGAGGGACCGGGAGCTCGGAGCTGCTCCCCAAATTTCTGGTGTGACCCCGGCCCCGCCCCCCACCCCGCCCCTCACACCTGGACCTTCCACCCCGGGCCCGAGCCACGCCTGTTTTATGCTTCTTTCTCCTTCCCGACCAATCAGAACGCTCGGTCACGCTTGTTGCCACGCCTCCTCTTTGTGTCATCACAATGAGCAATCGCTGGGTGCTCCGCCCCCACTCTTGTTCCTGGGCTCCTATTGGCTGTGCCTGAAAGGGGCGGGCTTGGTCTGGGTATATAAAGAGCCCCCGCTGGCTCGGGGTCCTCTGCACCATGGCAGCGAAAGAGGAGGAGGGTCCCTGGGAGAGGAGCCCCGAGCAGCGACCGGGAGGAGACCCACGGAGGGTGGAGATCCACTCTGTGCCATCTGCCTGGCAACGAAGGGCTAGGAGACCCCACCCGTGACTCTGCTCCACGGATATTCCCGGAGCCTACACCGCGATGAGCACAGATCACCCGCCCCCTATCCATGGTGGAGGAAGACCGCAGTGATCTGACACGCCCCCGCCCCACACACATATTTCCACGCAGGATAAGGATGGTGACACCCCGCTCCCTGGTCCTCTCATTGGAGTGAGGAGGGTGGACACTGACAGTGCATCCCCCCGGGGTCCAGGACGATGGACACGGGGCGAAGACGACAGACCCTGACAGAGCATCGCCTCGGGGCGAGGACGACGGACCCTGAGAGATGATCCCCCCGGGACGACTGCAACGCGCCCCGTCAGAGTATCCCTTCAAGGAGAGGAGGAGGGATCCCGAAAGAGCATCGCCCCAGAATGAGGGCGACGGACGCCGAAAGAACATCATTGAGGTGGCGAGGATGCCGGACCCCAACAGATGATTCCCCCGGGGGCGACAACATCGGGCCCCAACAGAGCATTGCCCTTGGGGCGAGGACGACAAACGCGACAGAGCATCCCCCAGGGGGCGAGGACGACGGAGCCCAACAGACCATTCCCCCGGCGTGAGACGACAGAGACCGACAGAGCATCAGCCCGGGGGAGAGGACGACGGTCCCCGACAGATCATCCTCCAGAGGCCAGGACAGCGAACTCTGACAGAGTATCCTCCAGGGGAGAGGAGGAGGGACCCCGACAGAAAATCCTCCAGGGGGCAAGGACGACGGACTGTGACAGAGCATCCTCCCTGGGGTGAGGACGAGGGACCGCGACAGAGCATCTCCCTGGGGCGAGGGCGACGGACCCCCACAGAGCATCTCCCCGTGGGCAAGGACGAGGTATCCCTACTGGCCACCGCCCCGGAGCCGAGGACGACAGAGTCCGAAAGTGTATTGCTCCGGGGGCGAGGACGAGGGACCCCAACAGATCATGTCCCCGGGGTCGAGGATGACGGACACCGACATATGATCCTCCTGGGTGCGAAGATGGAAGACCCCAACAGGGCATCCCCCCGGGGACGACCACGATGACGGACACTGACAGAGCATTGCCCCGGGGCTGAAGATGACGGACGCCGACAGAACATTGCCCCGGGCCCGAGAACATTGGACCCTGACAGAGAATCCACCCGGTGCAAGGACGACTGACCCCAACAGAGCATTGCCCCGGGACGAGGATGACGGACCCTGACAGATCATCTTCCCACGGCGAGGACGAGGGACCCCGATAGAACAATGCCCCGGGGGTGAGGACGCGGGACCCTGACTGGTCATCCTCCCGGTGCGAAGACGACAAAACCACCCAGAGCATCTCCCCGGGACGAGGGCGACGGACGCCAAAAGATCGACCTCCCGGGGGCGAGGATGCGGGACCCCGACAGAGCCTCCCCCTGGGGCGAAGACCACATATCCCTACTGACCATTGCCGCGGGAACGAGGATGAGGGACCCCAACAGATCATTCCCCCATGGGCGAGGACGACAGACCCCGAGAGAAAATCCCCCAGGAGAGGAGGACGACGGACCCCTACTGAGCATCCCCCTGGGGGCTAGGACAACGTATCCCTGACAGAGCAGCGACGCGGGGCCGAGGACGACGGACCCCGACAGAACATTCCCCCATGGGTGAGAAGAGTAGACATCGGCAGAGCATCGCCCCTGGGGCGAGGACGATGGACACCGACACATGGTTCTCCCGGGTACGATGATGACGAACCCCGACAAAGCATCTCCCCGGGGGGAGGACGATGGACCTCGACAGAGCATCGCCTCGGGGGCGAGGACGAGGGACCCCGACAGAGCATTGCCCCGAGACAAGGACGACGGACGCCCAAAGATCGTCCTCCCAGGGGCGAGGATGAGGGACCCCGACAGAGCCTCCCCTGTGGGCGAGAACGACGTATCGCTAGAGACCATCGACCCGGGGCCGAGGACGACGGATTCCGAAAGTGTATGGCCCTGGGGGTGAGGACGAGGGACCCGAACAGATCATGCCCCAAGGTGCGAGGACGACGGACCCCGACAGAGCATCCACCCCGGGGGCGAGGACAATGTATCCCTACTGACCATCGCTCCAGAACCGAGGAAGACGGTCTCCGAAATTGTATTGCCTTGGGGACGAGGACGAGGGACCCCGACAGATCATGCCCCGGGAGCGGGGACGACGGACCCTGACAGATCATCCCCGCGAGTGCCAGGACAACGGACCCCGACAGAGCATCTCCCCGGGGGCGAAGAAGGCGGACTCCGACAGATCATTGCCCCGGGGGCGAGGACGATGGACCCCGACAGAACATTACCCCGTGGGCGAGACTGGTGGACAACGGCAGAGCATTGCCCCGGGCAACTGCGACACAGACAGACCATCCCCCGAGGTGAAGGCAGATATGGGCGTGTCTTGGTTTAGGGCAAATTAGGGGAAGAATATCCAAAAGGAACCCCTTAAGCAACAAACTCTCCAAACACTTCCCCCTCCCACCACCGGCTTCGGGAAGATTTTCCTCAGAGAAAAAGTCGAAAATCTTTTTATTTAGCAAACACACAGAAAAATCTCGCCCCCAACGCACAAGTAAAATAAAGCCACGGGTGACGCAGCAAACTTCACCCGTCCGAGAGGATGTACAGCCTCAGGACGTCTCCGGTGCCGGGAAGGGCAGAAACGTGTATTTCTCTTCATGAGCAGGCGCCCGGAATTTCTTGATGTTCCAAGTCGTCCAGGATCAGGTTCACGTGGTATTGCTAGCTAATAAGGGAAGGAAAAATAAAGCGAAGCAGCCTAAGCAAAGTGGGGGCAGAA
Organism: Luscinia megarhynchos; assembly: GCA_034336665.1. Classification (NCBI taxonomy): domain Eukaryota; kingdom Metazoa; phylum Chordata; class Aves; order Passeriformes; family Muscicapidae; genus Luscinia; species Luscinia megarhynchos. The sequence continues at coordinate 29,556 of JAPFBE010000221.1, read as the reverse complement.
GCAGCAGCTAAGCAAGCAGAAGTAGCTAAAAGCAGTCGAGCCTTGCAGGGGGGAGAGGGGCAGCAGCTTGAAAGCAGCGAGCGGCAGCAGCTCACCGATAGGGAGGGGCGCTGTCTAGCTAGACAAAACAAACCCTCCAGGCATGAGCAGCACACGATTGTGGATATAAAGCACTGCAACGTCACCCCAGGACAGGGTGAGCCTCACCGGGGGCAAGGATGACGGACACCGACAGCTTTTCCCTCCCCCGCCAAAAGGTGACAAAGACAGCACAGCCTGCCAAAGGTAAGGTGGATGGAGAGCACAGCGGCCTCCCAAAATCGGAGGGGTCGGACACCACCCCGGCTCAACAAAAGCTAAGGACAGACAAGCACCGGAGCAGCGAGGGACCGCGCCGCCCCCCAAATTGGAGGGGTCTGGCCATCGCCCCTGGTTCAAAAAAATCTAAGGCCAAAATAAAATTGGCAAAAATCACATCAAGTGCTGTGCCTGGTCTTTACTCTCGCGAACGCAGTCCCTCGCCAACCAAACCAAGCTCAAAGCCCCCCCGCCCCATGAAGAGGAAGACAGAGACCCTCAGCCGGGCAGAGAGAGCGGGGGCCCAGGGATGTCTTCTGTCCCCTCCTCCCTGGGGCGGTCCTGGGGGTTTCGGACCTCTCCTGAGGAGAATGGCAGGGCTGGAGGTCTCTGGCCGTGTCACACTGGGGCATGGCGAGGCTGGGGGGTCTATGGCCATGTCACACCGGGAGATGCTCAGGGCTGGGGGTCTCTGGCCATGTCAAACCGGGGGATGGTCGGGGCTGGGGGTCTTTAGCCGTGTCACACTATGGGATGCTAGAGGCGCTCATCCCAGGGTGAGAGGGACAGACCCTGTGGTGTTCCCAGAGAGATGAAGACCCCACCCCCAAGGGAGAGGGACAGAAATCCCCCGGCCCCCTCGAGCATTTCCCAGGCCCAGAGGGATGGAGACCCTCGAGCATCCCTGGGTGTTGGCCCAGATAAAACTGGCCCAAATCAAACTTTTATCAGCCAGAAATGCTTTGGCAGTGAGATTTCCTTTCCCCAGGCCCCTACTGTGTCACGATGGACGCTTGGTTCCATGAGGTTCTGGGGTGTCACAATGCTGCCCTTGGTTCCACCAGGCCCTACTGTGTCACAAGAGAGCCTCGGGTCTGTGAGATTCTGTTGGAATTCAAAATGCAAGGAATTCTCTCGACATTGGGCCTGCCAATCAAAGTCTAGAAAAGAACACAGGATTTGACCGAAGGCCTCAGGAAATGCTTCCAACTTAGGTGCTAGAAGCAAAAATGGAGATTAAAGCAGAAATGTAGTTAGGTGAGAAAAGTTTAGCTGTAGATTTTATGATAAAAAGAAGAATAAAATTAGTCACAGATGTGACAAAATGTCTTAGACTAGGTCTGTGACCCAGAACAGGATTGGCTAAGAAAGTTCACACTGCAATTAAACAAACTTTTATTGAAAAGTATTGAATTAAAAACATAAATCTCTTTGTGGGCAGTGTGTTATTGGTGAATAAATCCTGAAAAGTCCTTGTAGCCATAAGTGTTGCAGCTTCTCGTCACGCTGTCGACACTTGTCAACTCCTGGAATGGGGCTGGAACGCCCAGAGACCCATTCCTCTGCTTCTTGCAGTGCCGAAAGGGGCCCAGGAGAGCTGTGGAGGGACCGAAAGCGCCCGGAGCTGCTCCCAAATTTCCGGTGTGACCCCCGGCCTTGCCCCCACCTTGCCCTTGCACCTTGAATTCCCACCCTGGGCCCGAGCCACGCCTTTTTTCTGCTCTTTCTCCTTCCGACCAATCAGAACGCTAGGTCACGCTGTGGCCACGCCTCCTCTTTGTGTCATCACAATGAGCAATGCTGGGTGCTCCACCCCCACTTTTATTCTGGGCTCCTATTGGCTGTGCCTGAAAGGGGCGGGGCTTGGTCTGGGTATATAAAGAGCCCTGCTGGCTCAGGTCCTCAGCAGCGACGGCAGCAGAAAGAGGAGGAGGGGTCCCTGGGAGACGAGCCCCGAGCAGCGCACCGGGAGGAGACCCACGGAGTGGGTGGAGATCCACTCTGCGCCGCCTGCCCGGCAACGAAGGGCGCGGAGACCCCACCTGTGACTCTGCTTCATGGAGACCCCTGGAGCCTACACCGCGATGAGCACAGATCACCCGGCCCCCCTCCATGGTGGAGGAAGACCGCAGTGATCTGACACGTCCTGCCCCACACACATATTTCCACGCAGGATAAGGATGGTGACACCCCGCTCCCCGGTCCTCTCATTGGGGTGAGGAGGGTGAACACTGACAGTGCATCCCCCCGGGGGCCAGGATGATGGACACGGGGTGAAGACGACAGACCCTGAGAGAGCATCGCATCGGGGCGAGGACGATGGACCTTGACGGGGCATCCTCTTCGGGGCGAGGACGAGGCATCATGACAGAGCATCACCCCGAATCAAGGACGACGGACCTCGACAAAGCATCCCCCCGGGTCGTGCACGACGGATGCTGAAAGATCATCCTCACGGGGGCAAGGACGGCACATCCCTACTGACCATCACCCCTGGGGCGACGAAGACGGACCGCAGCACAGCATCTCCCCGGGGGCGAGGACGATGGGCCCTGAAAGAGCATCCCCCTGGTGCGTGGACGGCGGACCTTGAGAGAATATCCCCCCGGGACGAGGGCGACGGACGCTGAAAGATCATCCTCCTGGGGGCCAGTTCGAGGGACCCTGACAGAGCATCCCACTGGGGCGAGGACGACATATCCCTACTGACAATTGCCCCAGGAGCGAGGACAACAGACTCCGAAAGTGTATTGCCCCGGGGGCGAGGACGACTGACCCCAAAAGAGCATCGCCTCTGGGGATTAGGGGTGATGGACCCTGACAGAACATCGCCTCAGGGGGTGAGGACGAGGGATCCCGCAGAGCGCTGCCCCGGGGGTGAGGACGACAGACACCGACAAATGATCCTCCCGGGTGCGATGACGATGGACCCCGACAGGGCATCCCCCCGATGCGAGGACGATGGACCCTGACAGAGCATCCTCCTGGGGGCGATGACGAGGGACCGTGACAGAGCATCACCCCCGGGTCAAGGACGATGGACTTTGACAGATCATCCCCCCGGTGCGAGGACAACAGACCCCGACAGATCATCATTTCGGGATGAGGGCGACAAATGCCAAAAGATCATCCTCCTAAGCGACAAGGATGAGGGACAGTGACAGAGCATCCCCCCGGGGCGTGGATGACGGATGCTGAAAGATCATCCTCCCAGGGGCGAGGATGTGGGTCCCCGACAGAGCATCCCACAGGGGCGAGGACGACATATCCCTACTGACCATCACCCCTGGGGCGACGACGATGGACCCCAACAGAGCATCTCCCCGGGGGCAAGGACGACGGAACCTGACAGAGCATCCTCCCGGGGGCGAGGACGAGGGACCGCGACAGAGCATCGGCCCGGGGGTGAGGACGACCGACCCTGACAGAGCATCCCCCCGGTGCGAGGACGGCGGACCTTGACAGAATATCCCCCTGGGGCGTGGACGACAGACGCCGAAAGATCATCCTCCCGGGGACGAAGACGAGGGACCCCGACAGTACATCCCACTGGGGCGAGGACGACATATCCTTACAGACTATCGCCCCAGGAGCGAGGACGATGGACCCCAAAAGTGTATTGTCATGGGGGCGAGGACGATGGACCACAAAAGAGCATCGCCCCGGGATGAGGCTGACGGACGCCGAAAGATCATCCTCCCTAGGACTAGGACGAGGAGTTCAGAAAGTGTATTGCCCTAGCACCAAGGACGTGGAACCGAGACAGATCATGCCACCTGGGGCAAGGACGAAGGACACCGACGGAGCATCCCCCCGGGGGCGAGGACAACGTATCTCTATTGACAATCGCCCTCGGTGCGAAGACGACAGACCTCGACAGGTCATCCCCCAGGGGTGAGCACGATGGACCTCGACACAGAAACGCCCCGGGGGCGAGGATGACGAACCCTGACCGACCATCCACCCAGTGAGAGGGCGACGGACCCTGACAGAGCATCACCCCGAGACGAGGGCGACGGACGCCGAAAGATCATCCTCCCGGGAGCCAGGACGAGGGACCCCGACAGAGTATCCCCCTGGGGCGAGGACGACGTATCCCTACTGACCATTGCTTGGGGGCCGAGGACGACAGAATCCGAAAGTGTATTGCCCCGGGGGCGAGGACGAGGGACCCCGAGAGATCATTCCCCATGGGCGAGGAAGACGGACCACAACAGAGCATCCCCCCGGGACGAGGACGACGCACGCCGACAGAGCATCTCTCCGAGGGTGAGGACAATGCACCCCAAAAGACCATTGCCCCAGGACGAGGGCGACAGACCCTGAAAGAGCATCACCCCGGAACGAGGGCGACGGACCTCGACAGAGCATTTTCCCGGGGGTAAGGACGATGGACCCGGCAGATGATCCTGCTGGATGCGATGACGACGAACCCCAACAGGACATCCCCCCGGGGCTAGGACGACGCACCCCGACAGATCAAAGCCCTGGGGGCAAGGACACGGACCCCAAAAGAACATTGATTTGCAGGCGAGAAGGGTAGACAAGGACAGAACATCGCTTCGGGGCAACAGCGGACACGGACAGAGCATCCCCCTGGGTGAGGGCAGATACGGGCGTGTCCTGGTTTAGGGCAAATTAGGGGAAGAATCACCAAAAGGAACCCCTTAAGCAACAAACTCTCCAAACTCTTTTCCCTCCCACCACCGGCTTCGAGAATATTTTCCTCAGAGAAAAAGTCTAAACAAACTTGTTTGTTTAGCAAACAAACTAAAAAATCTCGCCCAAGCGCAAGAAAAGAACAGCCACAGGTGACGCAGCAAACTTCACCCGTCCGAGTGGATGTACAGCCTCAGGACGTCTTCCCGTGCCGGGGAGGGCAGAAATGTGTATTTCGTTTCACGAGCAGGCGCCCGGCGTTTCTTGATGTTCCAGGTCGTTGAGGATCAGGTTCACGTGGTATTGCTAGCTAATAAGGGAAGGGAATATAAAGCGAAGCAGCCTAAGCAAAGTTGGAGGAAGAAGCAGCAGCTAAGCAAGCAGAAGCAGCTAAAAGCAACCGAGCCGCGCAGGGGGGGAAGAGAAATGGCAGCAGCTTGCAAGCAGCAGAGCGGCAGCAGCTCACCGATGGGGAGGGGCGCTGTCTAGCTAGACAAAACAAACCCTCCAGGCATGAGCAGCACACGATTGTGGATATAAAGCACTGCAACGTCACCCCAGGACAGGGGTGAGCTTCCCCGGGCGTAGGATGACGACACCGACAGCTTTTCCCCTCCCCGCCAAAAGGTGACAAAGACAGCACAGCCTGCCAAAGGAAAGGTGGATGGAGAGCACAGTGGCTCCCAAAATCGGAGGGGTTCGGACACCACCCCGGCTCAACAAAGCTAAGGACAGACAAGCACCGGAGCAGCAGGGACTGCGCCGACCCCTCGAATCGGAGGGATCTGGCCATCGCCTTGGTTCTAAAAAATCTAAGGCCAAAATAAAATTGGCAAAAATCACATCAAGTGCTGTGCCTGGTCTTTACTCTCGCAACGAGTCCCTCGCTACCCAAAACCAAGCTCCAAGCCCAACCCCCGCCCCCATGAAGAGGGAGGACGGAGACCCCACAGCCAGGCAGGGAGTGCGGGGCCCAGGGATGTTCTCGTCCTCTCCTCCCTGGGCGGTCCTGGGGGTTTTCGGGCCTCTCCTGAAGGGAATGGCAGGGCTGCAGGTCTCTGGCCATGTCACACCGGGGAGTGGCGTGTTGGGGGTCTCTGGTCATGTCACACCGGGGATGCTCAGGGCTGGGGGTCTTCACGTGTCACACCAGGGGATGCTCGGGGCGCTCATCCCAGGGTGAGAGGGACAGAGACCCTGCGGTGTCCCCAGAGGGATGAAGACCCCACCCCCAAGGGAGAGGAACAGAAATCCCCCGGCCCCCTCGAGCATTTCCCAGGCCCAAAGGGATGGAGACCCTCGAGCATCCCTGGGTGCTGGCCCAGATAAAACTGGCCCAAATCAAACTTTTATCAGCCAGAAATGCTTTGGCAGTGAGATTTCCTTTCCCCAGGCCCCGCTGTGTCACGATGGACGCTCGGTTCCATGAGGTTCTGGGGTGTCACAACGCTGCCCTTGGTTCCACCAGGCCCTACTGTGTCACAAGAGAGCCTCGGGTCTGTGAGATTCTGTTGGAATTCAAAATGCAAGGAATTCTCTCGACATTGGGCCTGTCAATCAAAGTCTAGAAAAGAACACAGGATTTGACCGCAGGCCTCAGGAAATGCTTCCAACTTAGGTGCTAGAAGCAGAAATGGAGATTATAGCAGAGATGTATTTAGGTGAGAAAAGTTTAGCTGTAGATTTTATGATAAAAAGAAGAATAAAATTAGTCGCAGATGTGACAAAAAGCCTTAGAATAGGTCTGTGTGCCAGAACAGGATTGGCTAAGAAAGTTCACACTGCAATTAGACAAAACTTTAGTATTGAATTAAAAACATAAATCTCTTTGTTGGCAGTGTGTTATTGGTGAATAAATCCTGAAAAGACCTTGTAGCCATAAGTGTTGCAACTTCTCGTCACGCTGTCGACACTTGTCGACTCCTGGAATCGGGCTGAAATGCCCAGAGACCTCTTCCTCTGCTTCTTGCAGTGCCGGAAGGGGCCCAGGAGAGCTGTGGAGGGACCAGGAGCGCCCGGAGCTGCTCCCAAAATCCCGGTGTGGCCCCCTGACCGCACCCTGTGCCCGCCCTTACACCTGACCCTCCCACCCCGGGCCTGAGCCACGGCCCGGTTATGCTCTTTCTCCTTCCGATTAATCAGAACGCTCGGTCACGCTGTGGCCACGCCTCCTCTTTGTGTCATCAAAATGAGCAACGCTGGGTGCTCCGCCCCCACGCTTGATTCTGGGCTCCTATTGGCTGTGCCTGAAGGGGACAGGGCTTGGTCTGGGTATATAAAGAGCCCCGCTGGCTCGGGTCCTCAGCAGCGACAGCAGCGTAAAGAAGAGGAGGGGTCCCAGGGAGAGGACCCTTGAGCAGCGCACCGGGAGGAGACCCACGGAGCGGGCGGAGATCCGCTCTGTGCCATCTGCCCGGCAACGAAGGGCGCGGAGACCCGACCCGTGACTCTGCTCCTTGGAGACCCCTGGAGCCTACACTGCGATGAGCACAGATCACCTTGCCCCCCTCCATGGTGGAGGAAGACGGCGGTGACCTGACACGCTCCGCCCCACACACATATTTCCACGCAATATAACGATGGCAACACACCACTCCCCGGTTCTCTCATTGGGATGAGGAGGGTGAACACTGACAGTGCATCCCTCCCGGGGCCAGGATGATTGACATGGGGCAAAGACCACAGACCCTGACAGAGCATCGCCCCGGGGCGAGCACAACAGACCGCGACAGATGATCCCCCCGGGACGACTGTGACGCACCCCAACATTGTATCCCCCCAAGGAGAGGACGAGGGATCCTGACACAGCATCGCTCCGGGACGAGGGCGACGGACGCCTAAAGAACATAATCGAAGTGGCGAGGATGATGGACCCCGACAGATGATCCTTCCTTGGTGAGGACGTCGGACCCTGACATAGCATTGCCCCGGGGGCGAGGTTGACCGAGCCCGACAGAGCATCCACCCGGGAGCGAGGACGGCGGACACTGACAAAGTATCACCCCGGGGGCGAAGACGACGGAGCCCAACAGAGGATCCCCTTGGGGTGAGACGATGGACACAGACAGAGCATCACCTCGAGGGAGAGGACGACGGACCCCAAAAGGTCATCCCCCCAGAGGCTAGGACAGCGGACCCCAAATGAGTATCTTCTTGGGGAGAGGAGGAGGGACCCCGACAGATCATCCTCCAGGGGGCGAGGACGACGGACCCCGACAGAGAATTGCCCCGGGGGCGAGGACGACGCACCCCAACAGAACATTGCTGTGAAGGCGAGGACGACGGACCCTGACAGAGTTTCCTCCCTGGGACGAAGACGAGGGACCATGATGGAACATCCCCCTGGGGCGAGGACAATGGACCCTGACAGAGCATCTCCCCAGGGTCGAGAACGATGGACTCCAAAAGTGTATTGCCATGGGGTTGAGGACGAGAGACCCCGACAGATCATGTCCCCAGGGGCGAGGACTACGGACACCGACAGATGATCCTCCTGGCTGCCAAGACGAAAGACCCCGAATGTGCTTCCTCCCAAGGCGACAACGGCGGACCGCGACATAGCATCTTCTTGGGGGCAACGACGAGGGACCCGGACCGAGCAACTCCCCAGTTAGAGGACGACGGACCTTGACAAAGCAAACCCCTGGGGGCAAGGACGACGGACCCCAAGAGAACATCCCCCCGGGGCGTGGACGAGGGACCCTGACAGAGCATTGCCCTGGGGTTGAGGACGACGGACACCGACAAATGATCCTCCCTGGTGCGATAACAACGGACCCCGACAGAGCATCACCCTGGGACGAGGGCAATGGACCCTGACAGAGCATCCCCGGGACATGAGGGAGACGGACCCTGACAGATCATCGCCCCATGAGCGAGGACGAAGGACCCCGACAGAGCATTGCCTCGAGGTTGAGGACGACGGACACCGAAAGATGATCTTTTCAGATGCGATTACGAAAAACCCCGACAGGGCATCCCTCAGGGGCAAGGACGGGAGACCCCAACAGAGCATTGACCCGCGGGTGAGGACGACGGACTTTGACAGAGCATCCTTGGGTAACGATGACAACGGACCCCGACAAAGCATCCCCCCGGGGTGAGGACGACACACCCTGACAGAGCATCGCCGCGGGGCCGAGGACGTTGGACGCTGACAGAGCATCCCCCCGGTGCAAGGACGATGGAACTTGACAGAGCATCTCCCCGGGACGAGGGCGTCAGACGCCAAAAGATCATCCTCTAGGGGGCGAGGACGACGGACCCTGACAGAGCATCACCCCAGGGACAAGGACGAGAGACCCCAAAGGGCATCCTTTCGGGGCGCGGACGTGGGTCCCCGACAGAGCATCGCCACGGGGTGGAGGACGACGGACACCGACAAATGATCCTCCTGGGTGCGATGACGATGGATCCTGACAGGGCATCCCCGTGGGGCGAAGACGATGGACCCTGAAAGAGCATCGCCCCGGGGGCGAGGACGACGGACCCTGACAGGGCATCCCTTCGGGGTGAGGACGAGGGTCCCCGACAGAGCATCGCCCCGGGACGAGGGCGACGGCTGCCACAAGATCATCCTCTCGGGGGCGAGTATGACGTATCCCTACTGACCATCGCTTCGGGAGCGAAGGCGACAGACCCCGAAAGTGTATTGCCCCGGGGCCGAGGACGTCAGACACCAACAGAGCATCCCTCCGGTGCGAAAATGACAAATCCCGACAGAGCATCACCCCGGGGGCGAGGACGACGGACCCCGACAGAGCATTGCCCCGGGGGCGAGGATGAGAGACCTAGACAGAGCACCCCTCTGGGGGCGTGGACGATGTACCCCGAGGAAACATACCCCCGGGATGAGGGCGACGGATGCCGAAAGATCATCGCCTCGGGGGCGAGGACGACTGACCCCAACAGGGCATCTTTCCAAGGCAATGACGAGGGTCCCCGTCAGAGCATCACCCAGGGACGTGGGCGACGGACGCCGCAAGATCATCCTTCCGCAGGCGAATATGACGTATCTCTACTGACCATCGCCCCGGGAGCGAGAACGACGAACCTTGAAAGTATATTGCTCCAGGGGCGAGGACGACGGACCACGACAGGGCATCTCCCCAGGACGAGGGCAACGGACCCTGACAGATCATCGCCCCGGGGGCGAGGACAAGGGAGCTCGACAGAGCATTGCCCTGGGGGTGAGTACAACGGACACCGAAAGATGATCCTCCCGGGTGCGATGATGACAGACCCCGATAGGGCATCCCCTGGGGCGAGGACAATGGACCTCGATAGAGCATCGCCCCGGGGGCGAGGACGACGGACCCTAACCGATCATCCCCCCGGTGCGAGGACGACGGTCCCTGAAAGGGCATCCTTCTGGGGCGAGGATGACATATCCCTAATGATCATCGCCCCGGGGGCGAGGACGAGGGACACTGACAGATAATCCTCCCGGGTGCGATGACGAAAGACCCCGACAGGGCATCTCCCCGGGGCGAGGATCACTGAACCCGACAGAGCATTCCTCTGGGGCGAGGATGACATATCCCTAATGATCATCACACCGGGGGCGAGGACTACGGACCCCAAAAGAGCATCGCCCCAGGATGAGGGCGTCTGACCCTGACAGAGCATCGCCTCGGGACGAGGGCGAGGGACCTCGACAGAGCATTTCCCCGGGATGAGGACGACGGACCCTGACAGATGATCGCCTGGGGACGACGGCGACGAACCCCGACAAAGGATCCCTTCAAGGAGAGATGGCGGGACCCCCGACAAAGCATCGCCCAAGACGCAGGACGACCGACACTGACAGATGATCCCCGCAAGGCGAGGACATCGGACCCCGACAGAGAATTGCCCCTGGGGCGAGGACGACAGACCGTGACAGAGCATCCCCCCGGGGGCGAGGACGATGGAGCCCGACACAGCATGCCCCCGGGGTGAGACGACGGAGCCCGACAGATCGTCACCCCGGGGGAGAGGATGACGGAGCCCAACAGATCATCCCCCCAGAGGCCAGGACAGCAGACGACGACAGAGTATCCTCCAGGGGAGAGGAGGAGGGACCCCGACCGATCATCCTCGAGGGGACGAGGACAACGGAGCCCGACAGAGCATTGCCCCGGGGTGAGACGACGGACCCCGACAGAGCATCACCCTGGGGGAGAGGACGACGGATCCCGACACATCATCCCCCCGGAGGCCAGGACAGCAGACCCCGACAGAGTATCCTCCAGGGGAGAGGAGGAGGGACCCCGACAGAGCATCCCACTGGGGGCAAGGACGACGTATCCCTACTGACCATCGCCCCGGGGCCAAGGATGACGGACTCCGAAAGTGTATTGCCCCGGAGGCGAGGACGAGGGACCCCGACAGATCATGTCCCCGGGGGCGAGGACGACGGACACCGACAGACGATCCTACTGGGTGCGAAGATGAAAGAACCTGACAGGGCATCCCCCCGGGGCAACGACGACAGACCCCGACAGATCATCTCCCCGGGGGTGAGGACAACGGACCCTGACAGAGCATCCTCCCGATTCGAGGATGATGAACCCCGTCAGATAATCGCCCCGGGACGAGGGCGACTGACGCCGAGCGATGATCCCCCCAAAGCGAGGACGTTGGACCCCTACAGAGCATTGCCCCGGGGGCAAGGACGATGGACCGCGACAGAGCATCCCCCCGGGGGCAGGGACAACGGAGCCCGACACAGCATCCCCCGTGGGTGAGACGACGGACCCCGAAAGTGCATCACCTTGGGGGAGAGGACGACGGACCCCGACAGATCATCCCACCTGAGGTGAGGACAGCGAACCCCGACAGAGTATCTTCCAGGGGAAAGGAGGAGGGACACTGACAAATCATCCTCCAGGGGGCGAAGACCACTGACTCCGACAGATCATTGCCCTGGGGACGAGGATGATGGACCCCGACAGAGCATCCTTCCTGGGGGCGAGGACGACATATCCCTACTGACCATCGCCCTGGGGTCGAGTGGACGACTTAACCCAAAACTGTATTGCCCCAGAGGCGAGGGACGAGGGACGCTGAAAGATCATGTCCCTGGAGGCTAAAAACAACGGACACTGACAGATGATCCTCCCGGGCTTGAAGATGAAAGACCCTACAGGGCATGCCCTCGGGCGAGGATGACGAACCCTGACAGAGCATCCCCCCGGTGCAAAAGACGATGGACCTCGACAGAACATCCCCCTGGGACGAGGGCGACGGACGCCGAAACATCATCCTCCCGGGGGCGAGGACCACGGACCACGACAGATCATCCCACTGGAGCGAGGACGACGTATCCCTACTGACCATCACCCCGGGGCCGAGGACGACGGACTCTGAAAAGGTATTGCTCCGGGGGCGAGGACGATGGACCCCGACAGATCATGTCCTGGGGGCGAGGACAACGGACACCGACAGAGCATACCCCAAGGAGACGAGGACGATGGACCCCAGCAGAGCATCCCCTTGGAACGAGGATGACAGACCCCAACAGAGCATCACCCCGGGACGAGGGTGACGGACCCTGACAGAGCATCACCCTGGGGGCGGGGACGAGGTATCCCTATTGACCATCGCTTCGGGGCCGAGGATGCCGGACTTTGAAAGTGTATTGCCTGGTGGGGAGGACGAGGGACCCCGACAGGTCATGCCCCCGGGGGCGAGGACGAAGGACCCTGACAGAGCATCGCCCCGGTACCAGGACGACGGACCCCGACAGAGCATCCCCCCGTGGGCGAGGACGTAGGTCCAAGACATAGCATCGCCCGGGGCCGAGGACAACGGAGCCCCAAAAGAACATTGCCCCGTGAACGAGAAGGATGGAGAACGGCAGGGCATCACCCTGGGGCAGGCGCGGACACAGAGAGCATCCCCAAGGTTGAGGGCAGATACAGGCAAATTAGGGGAAGAATTTCCAAAAGGAACCCCTTAAGCAACAAACTCTCCAAAGTCTTTCCCCCTCCCACCACTGGCTTCAGGAAGATTTTCCTCAGAGAAAAAGTCAAAAAAACTTGTTTATTTAGCAAACACACAGAGAAATCTCGCCCAACACAAGAAAAAAACAGCCACAGGTGACGCAGCAAACTTCACCCATCCGAGTGGATGTACAGCCTCACAACGTCTCCGGTGCCGGGGAGGGCAGAAACGCGTATTTCTTTTCATGAGCAGGCGCCCGGCGTATCTTGATGTTCCAGCTCGTCCAGGATCAGGTTCACGTGGTATTGCTAGCTAATAAGGGAAGGAAAAATAAAGCGAAGCAGCCTAAGCAAAGTGGGGGACAGAAGACACAACTAAGCAAGCAGAAGCAGCTAAAAGCGACCGAGCCGCGCAGGGTGGGGACAGGGAGCAGCAGCTTGCACACCGATGAGGAGGGGCGCTGTCTAGCTAGATAAAACAATCCCTCCAGGCATGAGCAGCACACGATTGTGGATATAAAGCACTGCAACGTCACCCCAGGACAGGGGGTGAGCCTCCCCCCGGGGGCAAGGATGACGGACACCGACAGCGGCCTCCCAAAATCGGAGGGGGTCGGACACCACCCCGGCTCAACAAAGCTAAGGACAGACAAGCACCAGGGCAGAGAGGGACTTCGCCGGCCCCCCAAATCGAGGGGTCTGACCATCTGATTCTGGGGTGTCACAACGCTGCCCTTGGTTCCACCAGGCCCTACTGTGCCACAAGAGAGCCTCGGGTCTGTGAGATTCTGTTGGAATTCAAAATGCAAGGAATTCTCTCGACATTGGGCCTGTCAATCAAAGTCTAGAAAAGAACACAGGATTTGACCGGAGGCCTCAGGAAATGCTTCCAACTTAGGTGCTAGAAGCAAAAATGTAGATGAAAGCAGAGATGTATTTAGGTGAGAAAAGTTTAGCTGTAGATTTTATGATAAAAAGAAGAATAAAATTAGTGGCAGATGTGACAAAAAGTCTTAGACTAGGTCTGTGTGCCAGAACAGGATTGGCTAAGAAAGTTCACACTGCAATTAGACAAAATTTTAGTATTGCATTAAAAACATAAATCTCTTTGTTGGCAGTGTGTTATTGGTGAATAAATCCTGAAAAGTCCTTGTAGCCATAAGTGTTGCAACTTCTCGTCACGCTGTCGACACTTGTCGACTCCTGGAATGGGGCTGGGACGCCCAGAGACCCCTTGCTCTGTTTCTTGCAGTGCCGAAAGGGGCCCAGGAGAGCTGTGGAGGGAACGAGGGCCCGGAGCTGCTGCCAAAATCCTGGTGTGACTCCTGGCCCCGCCCCCACCCCGCCCTCACACCTGCCCCTCCCACCCCGGGCCTGAGCCACGCCCCTTTTCTGCTCTTTCTCCTTCCGACCAATCAGAACGCTGGGTCACGCTGTGGCCACGCCTCCTCTTTGTGACATCACAATGAGCAACGCTGGGTGCTCCGCCCCCACGCTTGTTCCTGGGCTCCTATTGGCTGTGCCTGAAAGGGGCGGGGCTTGGTCTGGGTATATAAAGAGCCCCGCTGGCTCGGGCCCTCAGCAGAGACGGCGGCGGAAAGAGGAGGAGGGGTCCCTGGGAGACGAGCCCCGAGCAGCGCACCGGGAGGAGACCCACGGAGCGGGCGGAGATCCGCTCTGTGCCGCCTGCCCAGCAACGAAGGGCGCGGAGACCCCACTCGTGACTCTGCACCACGGAGACCCCCGGAGCCTACACCGCGATGAGCACAGATCACCCGGCCCCCATCCATGGTGGAGGAAGACCGCCGTGACCTGACACGCTCCGCCCCACACACATATTTCCACGCATAACGATGGTGACACCCCGCTCCCTGGTCCTCTGCTTGGGATGAGGAGGGTGGACACTTAGAGTGCATCCCCCCCCTGGGCCAGAACGATGGACACGGGGTGAAGAAGACAGACCCTGACAGAGCATCGCCCCGGGGCGAGGATGACGGACCCTGACAGATGATCCAGCAGGACGACTGCGACCCACCCCGAGAGAGTATCCGCGCCAAGGAGAGGAGGAAAAGATCCTGACAGAGCATCGCCCCAGGGACCAAGGTGGCGTCGCCGAAAGAACATCGTCGAGGTGGCGAGGATGGCGGACCCCGACAGATGATCCCGCCGGGGGCGAGGACGTCGGACCCTGACAGAGCATTGCCCGGTGGCGAGGACGATGGAGCCCGACAGATCATCCTCCCGGGGCGAGGGCGAGCGGACCCCAGACAGGGCATCATCCCGGGGGCGAGGGCGGCCGGACCCCAAGAGAGCATCCCCCTGGGGGCGAGGATGACAGACCCTTACAGAGCATCCTCCGGTTCGAGGATGATGAATCCCGTCAGATTATCGTCCTAGGACGAGGGCGAAGGACGCCGAAAGATCATCATCCCGGGGGCGAGGACGAGGGATTGCAACAGAGCATCCCCCCGGGGCAAGAACGACGGACCCCGAGAGAACATCCCCCCGGGGAGAGGACGAGGGACCCCGACAGATCATCCCTCCTGGCGAGGGCGGCGGACCCTGACAGATGATCCCCCGGGACGGCCGGCGACAAACCCCGACAAAACTCCCCTCAAGGAGAGGAGGTGGGACCCCGACAGAGCATCGCCATGGGACGAGGGCGGCGGGCGCCGAAGATGATCCCACCAAGGCGAGGACGCCGGATCCTGGCAGAGCATTGCCCCGGGGGGCGAGCAGCGGACCCCGACAAAGCATCCCCCGGGGGCGAGGACAACGGACCCCGACAGATCATTGCCTCGGGGGCAGGGCGAGGACCCTGACAGAGCACCCCTCCGGGGGGTGGACGATGTACCCCAAAAGAACATCCCCCCGGGATGAGGGCGATGGATGTCGAAAGATCATCGCCCCGGGGGCGAGGATGACCGACCCCGACAGGGCATCCTTCCGGGGCGATGACGAGGGTCCCCGACAGAGCATCACCTTGGGAGGAGGGCGAGGGGCGCCGCAAGATCATCTCGCGGGGGCGAGGGACGACATACCCCAACAGAGCATCGCCCGGGAGGCGAGCAGCGGACCTCGAAAGTGTATTGCCCCGGGGGCAAGGGCGACGGACCACGACAGAGCATCTCCCAAGGACAAGCGCAACGGACCCTGACAGATCATCGCCCCGGGGGCGAGGACGAGGGACCCTGACAGAGCATTGCCTTGGGGGTGAGTACAACGGACACCGACAGATGATCCTCCCGAGTGCAATGACGACGGACCTCGATTGGGCATCCCCCGGGACGAGGACGATGGACCTCGACAGATGATCCTCCCTGAGGGCGAGGACGACATATCCCTACTGACCATCACCCAGGGGTCGAGGAAGACGGATTCCGAAAGTGTATTGCCCCGGGGGCGATGGCGAAGACCCCAACAGATCATGCCCCCAGGGGCGAGGGCAGCGGACCCCGACAGAGCATCGCCCTGGGGGCGAGGACACGGTATCGTTACTGACCATAGCTCCGGGGCCGAGGACAAAGGACTCCGAAATTGTATTGCCTTGGGGACGAGGGCGTGGGACCCCGACATATCATGCCCCCAGGGGCGAGGACGACGGACCCTGACAGAGCATCCCCCGTGAGCGAGGAAGGCGAACCCGACAGATCATCGCCCCGGGGGCGAGGGCAACGGACCCTGACAGAGCATTTCCCGTGGTCGAGGGCGTCGGTCCCAGACAGAGCATCGCCACGGGGCCGAAATAGCGGACCCCGACAGAACATTGCCCGTGGGGCGAGAAGGGTGGACAACGGCAGAGCATCGCCTCGGGACAACCGCGGACACGGACAGAGCATCCCCCGGGGTGAGGGCAGATACGGGGCGTGTCCTGGTTTTGGGCAAATTAGGGAAGAATCTCCAAAAGGAACCCCTTAAGCAACAAACTCTCCAAACTCTTGCCTCTCCCACCACCGGCTTCGGGAAGATTTTCCTCAGAGAAAAAGGCGAAA
Source organism: Luscinia megarhynchos (assembly GCA_034336665.1). Classification (NCBI taxonomy): domain Eukaryota; kingdom Metazoa; phylum Chordata; class Aves; order Passeriformes; family Muscicapidae; genus Luscinia; species Luscinia megarhynchos. Next base: position 12,902 of record JAPFBE010000221.1, on the reverse strand, counting down.
ACACTTGTTTATTTAGCAAACACACAGAAAAATCTCTCTCCAACGCAAGAAAAAAGAGCCAAGGTTGACGCAGCAAACTTCACCCGTCCGAGTGGATGTACAGCCTCAGGACATCTCCCGTGCCGGGGAGGGCAGAAAGCAGCGTATTTCTTTTCATCAGCGAAGCCTGGCGTATCTTGATGTTCCAGGTCGTCCAGGATCGGGTTCACGTGGTATTTCTAGCTAATAAGGAAAGGAAAAATAAAGCGAAGCAGCCTAAGCAAAGTGGGGGCAGAAGCAGCAGCTAAGCAAGCAGAAGCAGCTAAAAGGGGCCGAGCCGCGCAGGGGGAGAGGGCAGCAGCTTGCAAGCAGCACAGCGGCAGCAGCTCACCGATGGGGAGGGCGCTGTCTAGCTAGACAAAACAAACCCTCCAGGCATGAGCAGCACACGATTGTGGATATAAAGCACTGCAACGTCACCCCAGGACAGGGGTGAGCCTCCCCCGGGGGCAAGGATGGCGGACACCGACAGCGCTTTCCCTCCCCGCCAAAAGGTGACAAAGACAGCACAGCCTGCCAAAGGTAAGGTGGATGGAGAGCACAGCGGCCTCCCAAAATCCCGGAGGTCGGACACCACCCGGCTCAACAAAGCTAAGGACAGACAAGCACCGGGGCAGCGAGGGACGCGCCGGCCCCCAAATGGAGGGTCTGGCCATCGTCCCGCTTCAAAAATCTAAGGCCAAAATAAAATTGGCAAAATCACATCAAGTGCTGTGCCTGGTCTTTACTCTGCATAGCGAGTCCCTCGCCAACCAAACCAAGCTCAAAGCCCCCCGCCCCATGAAGAGGAAGACAGAGACCCTCAGCCGGGCAGGGGGCGCTGGTGGGCCGAGGGATGTCTTTGTTCCCTCCTCCCTGGGGCGGTCTGGGGGTTTCGGGCCTCACCTGAGGGGAATGGCAGGGCTGGAGGTCTCTGGCCGTGTCACACCGGGGATGCTCAGGGCTGGGGATCTCTGGCCGTGTCACACCGGGGGATGCTCGGGGCGCTCATCCTCGGGTGAGAGGGACAGAGACCCTGCGGTGTCTCCAGAGGGATGAAGACCCCACCCCCAAGGAGAGGACAGAAACCCCCGGCCACCTCGAGCATTTCCCAGGCCCAGAGGGATGGAGACCCTCGAGCATCCCTGGGTGTTGGCCCAAATCAAACTTTTATCAGCCAGAAATGCTTTGGCAGTGAGATTTCCTTTCCCAGGCCCCGCTGTGTCACGATGGGCGCTCAGTTCCGTGCGGTTCTGGGGTGTCTAACGCTGCCCTTGGTTCCAGCAGGCCCTACTGTGTCACAAGAGAGCCTCGGGTCTGTGAGATTCTGTTGGAATTCAAAATGCAAGGAATTCTCTCGACATTGGGCCTGTCAATCAAAGTCTAGAAAAGAACACAGGATTTGACCGGAGGCCTCAGGAAATGCTTCCAACTTAGGTGCTAGAAGCAAAATGTAGATTAAAGCAGAGATGTATTTTAGGTGAGAAAAGTTTAGCTGTAGATTTTATGATAAAAGAAGAATAAAATTAGTGGCAGATGTGACAAAAGTCTTAGACTAGGTCTGTGTGCCAGAACAGGATTGGCTAAGAAAGTTCACACTGCAATTAGACAAAATTTTAGTATTGCATTAAAAACATAAATCTCTTTGTTGGCAGTGTGTTATTGGTGAATAAATCCTGAAAAGTCCTTGTAGCCATAAGTGTTGCAACTTCTCGTCACGCTGTCGACACTTGTGAGCTCCTGGAATGGGGCTGGGACGCCCAGAGACCCCTTCCTCTGTTTCTTGCAGTGCCGAAGGGGCCCAGGAGAGCTGTGGAGAACGAGGGCCCCGGAGCTGCTGCCAAAATCCTGGTGTGACTCCTGGCCCCGCCCCACCCCGCCCTCACACCTGCCCCTCCACCCCGGGGCCTGAGCCACGCCCCTTTTCTGCTCTTTCTCCTTCCGACCAATCAGAGCGCTGGGGTCACGCTGTGGCCACGCCTCCTCTTGTGACATCACAATGAGCAACGCTGGGTGCTCCGCCCCACGCTTGTTCCTGGGCTCCTATTGGCTGTGCCTGAAAGGGGCGGGGCTTGGTCTGGGTATATAAAGAGCCCCGCTGGCTCGGGCCCTCAGCAGAGGCAGTGAGGAAAGAGGAGGAGGGGTCCCTGGGAGGCGAGCCCCGAGCAGCGCACCGGGAGGAGACCCACGGGCGGGCGGAGATCCGCTCTGTGCCGCCTGCCCAGCAACGAAGGGCGGAGACCCCACTCGTGACTCTGCACCACGGAGACCCCGGAGCCTACACCGCGATGAGCACAGATCACCCGGCCCCATCCATGGTGGAGGAAGACCGCGTGACCTGACACGCTCGCCCCACACATATTTCCACGCATAACGATGGTGACACCCCGCTCCCTGGTCCTCTGCTTGGGATGAGGAGGGTGGACACTTAGAGTGCATCCCCCTGGGCCAGAACGATGGACACGGGGTGAAGAAGACAGACCCTGACAGAGCATCGCCCCGGGGGCGAGGATAGCGGACCCTGACAGATGATCCAGCAGGACGACTGCGACCCACCCCGAGAGAGTATCCGCGCAAGGAGAGGAGGAAAGATCCTGACAGAGCATCGCCCAGGGACCAAGGTGACGTACGCCGAAAGAACATCGTCGAGGTGGCGAGGATGACGGACCCCGACAGATGATCCCTTCGGGGGCGAGGACGTCGGACCCTGACAGAGCATTGCCCCGGTGGCGAGGACGATGGAGCCCGACAGATCATCCTCCCGGGGCGAGGACGACGGACCCAGACAGGGCATCATCCCGGGGCGAGGACGACGGACCCCAAGAGAGCATCCCCCTGGGGGCGAGGATGACAGACCCTTACAGAGCATCCTCCGGTTGAGGATGATGAATCCCGTCAGATTATCGTCCTAGGACGAGGCGAAGGACGCCCGAAAGATCATCATCCCCGGGGGCGAGGGCGAGGATTGCAACAGAGCATCCCCCGGGGCAAGAGCAGCGGACCCCGAGAGAACATCCCCCGGGGCGAGGACGAGGACCCCGACAGATCATCCCTCCTGGCGAGGGCGGCGGACCCTGACAGATGATCCCCCGGGACGGCGGCGACAAACCCCGACAAAAACTCCCCTCAAGGAGAGGAGGTGGGACCCCGACAGAGCATCGCCATGGGACGAGGGCGCCGGACGCCGAGAGATGATCCCACCAAGGCGAGGACATCGGATCCTGGCAGAGCATTGCCCCGGGGGCGAGAACGACGGACCCCGACAAAGCATCCCCCCGGGGGCGAGGACAACGGACCCCGACAGATCATTGCCTCGGGGGCAGGGACGAGGGACCCTGACAGAGCACCCCTCCGGGGGTGGACGATGTACCCCAAAGAACATCCCCCGGGATGAGGGCGATGGATGTCGAAAGATCATCGCCCCGGGGGCGAGATGACCGACCCGACAGGGCATCCTTCGGGGCGATGACGAGGGTCCCCGACAGAGCATCACCTTGGGAGGAGGGCGAGGGCGCCGCAAAGATCATCCTCGCGGGGGCGAGGACGACATACCCCAACAGAGCATCGCCCGGGGGCGAGAGCAGCGGACCTCGAAAGTGTATTGCCCCGGGGGCAGGGCGGCGGACCACGACAGAGCATCTCCCAAGGACAAGCGCAACGGACCCTGACAGATCATCGCCCCGGGGGCGAGGACGAGGGACCCTGACAGAGCATTGCCTTGGGGGTGAGTACAACGGACACCGACAGATGATCCTCCCGAGTGCAATGACGACGGACCTCGTTGGGCATCCCCGGGACGAGGACGATGGACCTCGACAGATGATCCTCCCTGAGGGCGAGGACGACATATCCCTACTGACCATCACCCAGGGGTGAGGAAGACGGATTCGAAAGTGTATTGCCCCGGGGGCGTGGCGAAGACCCCAACAGATCATGCCCCCAGGGGCGAGGGCAGCGGACCCCGACAGAGCATCGCCCTGGGGGCGAGGGCAGTATCGTTACTGACCATAGCTCCGGGGCCGAGGACAAGGACTCCGAAATTGTATTGCCTTGGGGGCGAGGACGTGGGACCCCGACATATCATGCCCCAGGGGCGAGGGCGGCGGACCCTGACAGAGCATCCCCGTGGCGAGGAAGGCGAACCCGACAGATCATCGCCCCGGGGGCGGGGCAGCGGACCCTGACAGAGCATTTCCCGTGGTCGAGGGCGTCGGTCCCAGACAGAGCATCGCCGGGGCCGAAAATGGCGGACCCCGACAGAACATTGCCCGTGGGGCGAGAAGGGTGGACAACGGCAGAGCATCGCCTCGGGACAACCGCGGACACGGACAGAGCATCCCCCGGGGTGAGGGCAGATCTGGGCGTGTCCTGGTTTTGGGCAAATTAGGGAAGAATCTCCAAAAGGAACCCCTTAAGCAACAAACTCTCCAAACTCTTGCCTCTCCCACCACCGGCCGGGAAGATTTTCCTCAGAGAAAAAGGCGAAAACACTTGTTTATTTAGCAAACACACAGAAAAATCTCTCTCCAACGCAAGAAAAAGAGCCAAGGTTGACGCAGCAAACTTCACCCGTCCGAGTGGATGTACAGCCTCAGGACATCTCCCGTGCCGGGGAGGGCAGAAAGCAGCGTATTTCTTTTCATCAGCAGAGCCTGGCGTATCTTGATGTTCCAGGTCGTCCAGGATCAGGTTCACGTGGTATTTCTAGCTAATAAGGAAAGGAAAAATAAAGCGAAGCAGCCTAAGCAAAGTGGGGGCGAAGCAGCAGCTAAGCAAGCAGAAGCAGCTAAAAGCGGCCGAGCCGCAGGGGGAGAGGGGCAGCAGCTTGCAAGCAGCACAGCGGCAGCAGCTCACCGATGGGGAGGGGCTGTCTAGCTAGACAAAACAAACCCTCCAGGCATGAGCAGCACACGATTGTGGATATAAAGCACTGCAACGTCACCCCAGGACAGGGGTGAGCCTCCCCGGGGGCAAGGATGGCCGACACCGACAGCGCTTTCCCTCCCGCCAAAGGTGACAAAGACAGCACAGCCTGCCAAAGGTAAGGTGGATGGAGAGCACAGCGGCCTCCCAAAATCGGAGGTCGGACACCACCCGGCTCAACAAAGCTAAGGACAGACAAGCACCGGGGCAGCGAGGGACGCCGGCCCCCAAATTGGAGGGTCTGGCCATCGTCCCGCTTCAAAAATCTAAGGCCAAAATAAAATTGGCAAAATCACATCAAGTGCTGTGCCTGGTCTTTACTCGCTAGCGAGTCCCTCGCCAACAAACCAAGCTCAAAGCCCCCGCCCCATCAAGAGGGAAGACAGAGACCCTCAGCCGGGGCAGGGGCGCTGGTGGGCCGAGGGATGTCTTTGTTCCCTCCTCCCTGGGCGGTCTGGGGGTTTCGGGCCTCACCTGAGGGAATGGCAGGGCTGGAGGTCTCTGGCCGTGTCACACCGGGGGATGCTCAGGGCTGGGGATCTCTGGCCGTGTCACACCGGGGGATGCTCGGGCTCATCCTCGGGTGAGAGGGACAGAGACCCTGCGGTGTCTCCAGAGGATGAAGACCCCACCCCCAAGGGAGAGGGACAGAAACCCCGGCCACTCGAGCATTTCCCAGGCCCAGAGGATGGAGACCTCGAGCATCCCTGGGTGTTGGCCCAAATCAAACTTTTATCAGCCAGAAATGCTTTGGCGTGAGATTTTCCCAGGCCGCTCAGTTCCGTGCGGTTCTGGGGTGTCTACACGCTGCCCTTGGTTCCACCAGGCCCTACTGTGTCACAAGAGAGCCTCGGGTCTGTGAGATTCTGTTGGAATTCAAAATGCAAGGAATTCTCGACATGGGCCTGTCAATCAAAGTCTAGAAAAGAACACAGGATTTGACCGGGGCCTCAGAAATGCTTCCAACTTAGGTGCTAGAAGCAAAAATGTAGATTAAAGCAGAGATGTATTTTAGGTGAGTGTCCTGGGTTGATGATTTGACTAACTCCTCACCCTGCCCCCCTTGGCCATGAAGCTGTCTGCTCCCGGGGAGGTGCCGCCTGGGCTCTGCTCTGCGGAATGGCCTTGGTTTGCCGCGGGCTTGGCTTGGCGGGGGGGGGGTGGCTCGAGCGGCTGCGCTCTTGGGCTCTGGCTGCTGCTGCGGGTGGCTATCGCTGCTGTGGTGGTGGCTCGTGGCCTGGTTTGTGAGTTAGCTGGTTTTTGCTTGATTTTTTTGACTTTATATTGCTTGAATTACTTGGTCTAGCTTCGCTGCTGTTTAAGGCTTGCTGGCTATTCCGGCTGTTTTTTCTTTCTCTCTCCCCCTCTCCCTTCTCCCCCTCACCCCCGAGGATTCAGCACCAGCTCCGGAGGAACCCTGCGGCCTGCCGCTGGACACCGGCCAGAGAAGCGTTTCGCCCTTCTAGTGAAGATCGAAGCGTCCAAGTTTCTCTCTCTCGGTGAAAACTTTTTTGTCACCTGGGTCTGTGCTGGGAAGTGTTTCTCTTGTATGTGTTAATAAATAGGTTTTTTCCACTTTTCCCCCTGAGTGAAATTTTTTTTCCTTATTTCCTGGGAAGCTCTTCTGGGGTTTTTTTTCCCTAAGTTTGTCCAAACTTGGACATTCCTTATTTGGTGGCCCGTACGGGGAAGGAGAAAGTGGAAAAAACTTTAATAACATCTTGTTTTTAATTGGCCTGTATTGATATCAGTATGTTTTTTGAAGCCGTGATGTCTGTTGGATTGGAAGCCTGCCTGTATGTTTGCTCTTTAGAGTTTTTTGAGATCTTAATACCCCTGTGGTCTTTGGGCCTGTTCTCTTACTCAGAGATAGCCCCAGTGTTGTCTCTAGCACGTAGTTTTTTCATGAAAGGGGTATTAACCAAAATACTCATTGGGCTAGGCTTGGTTGTAATGATCTGCCAGAAGTTTATGAAGGTGTTAGAATCCACTTCAGGGATGTACAAGTCGTGGTTTGTGTTGTGCACTCAATTCATTAGAGGAGAAGCAAGCAAAGAGGATTTTTTTGCCTTTATTTTCCTTCTTCTCCCCTGAATTATTTACATCTCTGTTAGAAAATGTTCAGCTCTCCCTGAGTGTAAAGGAAACCATCTTTCTGGTATTTAATTTAGTAAGTTTTTTCTATACTGTCTGCAGTTTATACAGAATGAAAGCTGAGATTTCTAAGGATGCAGGTGTTACAACCCCTAATTTGGTAGCAAAGCAGAGTGTAAAGAATTCTGAGTGGTGTGGCAAATGGGAGGAACTTGGCCAAATTCTAAAAGAGTTTTCTGAACCTATAATCTGGGATTTTTCATCTGAACAAATTCAAGACCCAGTCAAGATTGCAAAGTACTTAAAAGAAAAGTGTCAGGACAATTCTAAGGAAAAGAGAATCACTGCAGTGAGCTGGGCTCTGGCGTACGCTTATCGAACCCTGTTAGATAGTGTAGGACAACAAACAAAGGAGAGGAACAGGGAGATAACGTAGCTACTATTCCAGTTACTCAGACTGCAGTTAACACCTCAGGCTCCAGGACAGGGGCAAAATTAGACAGCAAGCTTCAACCTATGGCTGTGGCTACCAGTACCAGGAGTAGAAAGTGCACAAAAAAACCAGATCGGCCGGTGGAGGATGATGATGATGAGGATGCAGGAGAAGGACCTTCAACTCCCCCGATATAAAATCCGAAGTTAAAGTGACTGATGAGAGATCAGAAACTAATAACTTTTCCCTGAAAGATCTTCGTGGTCTAAAAAAAGATTATACAAGGCGACCTGATGAATCCATAATTAGTTGGCTGGTCCGGCTTTGGGATGCGGCAGGTGAAGCAACCACCCTGGATGGCACGCAGGCGAGACATTTGGGATCCCTGTCTCAAGATCCAGTCATCGATCAAGGTATGATGAGGGAGCTAATCCTCAGAGCCTCTGGTCACGTGTATTGGACAGTGTGGCACAAAGATATCTCTGCGCTGATGACCTGTACATGCAGCAGACCAGATGGAAAACCATCGAGCAGGGAATCCAACGTTTGAGAGAGATGGCGGTGGCAGAAATTATTTTCTCAGATGACGTAACAACTAAAAATCCAGATCTAGTACTGTGCACACCAATTATGTGGAGGAAGCTTGTGAGGCTTGGACCATCTGACTATGCCTCAGCTCTTGCAATCATGAAACCAGAAGACACATATGAGACAGTGCTTGATATGGCAAAGAAGCTTGAGCGTCGCTGATGCTGTGCATGGCCCAACACATGCCAGGATTGCAGCTGTGGAAACACGCTTACAGAACTTGGAGGATAAGTTGGAGGAAAACCATAAGAAGCTGAGAGAGGAAATCAAGGAGGATCTCCTCCAAAATCTCAGCTGTGCAAATCAGACGTCCTGGCAGTCAACGCAGACACTCCTCTGCTGAGGAGAGAAGGTACACCCACGTCGCGGAGTTGTGGTTTTCTTGCGTGACTGCGGAGAAAACATGAAGAGGTGGGATGGAAAGCCCACAGCTGTTCTGGCACGACGAGTGCGTGATTTGAAGGAAGACAAGGCTCAACAAGAAGGTTCCACCAGAAAGAGAGCAGCTCCAGTCGCCCGGAACCACAGTGCCACATATGAGGAGGATGATGACGACATGTCCGATTCACTTGAAGGAACTTCTAAGACCTATGCCCCCGTAAAAAGGACAAACAGGCTTAGAGAAGCCCTGCCTCTAGCCAGGGTGAGGCCAGGGAAAACCGAGTGTTTTGGACCGTGTGGATTCGGTGGCCTGGCACATCGAAACCACAGAAGTATAAAGCTTTAGTGGACACTGGAGCACAGTGTACTATATTCCCATCAGGATGTGTCGGGAGAAGAGACTGTTTCTATTGCTGGTGTAACAGGTGGATCACAGGACTTTACCATAGTGGAAGGAAATGAGTCTAACCGGCAGAGAGTGGAAGAGATACCCGATTGTGACTGGCCCAGAGGCCCCGTGTATTTTGGGAATAGATTTCCTTCAAAGCGGGTATTTTAAGGACCCAAAAGGCTTCAAGTGGGCATTTGGGATAGCGGCTGTGATGGCGGAGAGAATCCGGCAATTGAACACCCTGCCGGACTATGTGAGAATCCAATTGCCGTGGGACTCCTGAGGGTAGAGGAGCAGAGGGTACCGATTGCCGCCGATAGTACATCGTCGGCAATACAGAACCACTCGGGATGCTGTGATTCCGATCCATAAGATGATCCGGGAGCTGGAGGCGCCAAGGGGTGGTGAGCAAAACCCACTCACCCTTCAACAGCCCCATCTGGCCTGTGCGCCAAGTCTGACGGAGAATGGAGACTGACTGTGGACTACCGTGCATTGAATGAAGTCACCCCACCGTTGGCGCTGCCGTGCGGACATGCTGGAGCTCCAGTATGAGCTGGAGTCCAAGGCAGCAAGGTGGTATGCCACCATTGACATTGCCAATGCGTTTTCTCCATTCCTTTGGCAGCAGAATGCAGGCCGCGGTTGCTTTTCTCCTGGAGGGGCGTGCAGTACACCTGGAACCGACTGCCCCAGGGGTGGAAGCACAACCCCACCATCTGCCATGGGCTGATCCAGGCTGCACTGGAAAAGGGTGAAGCTCCAGAACATTTGCAGTACATCGATGACATCATTGTGTGGGGAAACACAGCAGAAGAAGTGTTTGAGAAAGGAGAGAAATTATCCGAATTCTCCTTGAAGCCGGTTTTGCCATCAAGAAGAATAAAGTTAAGGGACCTGCTCGTGAGATCCAGTTCCTAGGAGTGAAGTGGCAAGATGGAAGACGTCAGATTCCTACTGATGTTATTAATAAAATCACAGCTATGTCTCCACCTACTAACAAGAAGGAGACACAAGCTTTCTTGGGTGCTATAGGCTTTTGGAGAATGCACATCCCCGAGTACAGTCAGATTGTGAGCCCTCTTTACCAGGTTACTCGGAAGAAGAATGATTTTCATTGGGGCCCAGAACAACAACAAGCCTTCATCCAGATTAAACAAGAGATCGCCCATGCAGTAGCTCTTGGCCCCGTCAGGACGGGGCCAGATGTGAGAATGTGCTCTACTCTGCAGCCGGGGAGCCACGGTTTGTCTTGGAGTCTGTGGCAGAAGGTGCCAGGTGAGACCGAGGCCGACCCTGGGATTCTGGAGCAGAAGTTACAGAGGGTCTGAAGGCAATTATACCCCGACAGAAAAGGAAATCTTGGCTGCTTATGAGGGAGTCCAAGCTGCTTCAGAGGTGATTGGCACAGAAGCACAACTCTTTCTGGCACCCGGTTGCCAGTGCTGGGAGTGGATGTTCAGTGGGAAGGTTCCTTCCACCCACCATGCCACCAGTGCCACATGGAGCAAGTGGATAGCCCTCATTACGCTAGCGCCCGGATCGGGAAATTAAATCGCCCAGGGATCTTAGAAATAATTACCAATTGGCCAGAGGAGAAAAGTTTTGGTGTGACAGATGAGGAACAAGAACCGGTGACCCGGGCTGAAGAAGCACCACCTTACAACCAGCTACCGGCAGAGGAAATTCGCTATGCCCTGTTCACTGACGGTTCCTGTCGCATTGTAGGGACAAATCGGAAATGGAAAGCAGCTGTATGGAGCCCTACGACGGGTTGCAGAAGCTACTGAAGGAGAAGGAGGGTCTAGTCAATTCGCTGAACTCAAAGCTGTCCAACTGGCTTTGAATATTGCCGAGAAAAGAGAGGTGGCCAAAGCTCTATCTTTACACTGATTCCTGGATGGTAGCCAACGCTTTGTGGGGATGGCTGCAGAGATGGAAAGAGACGAACTGGCAGCGCAGAGGAAGACCAATCTGGGCTGCTGAAGAGTGGAAAGACATAGCTACTCGGTTAGACAAGCTACCCGTGAAGGTTAAGCCATGTGGGCGCCCATGTCCCCAGAAGTAGAGCTAATGAAGAACAGCGAAATAACCATCAAGTAGATCAAGCAGCAAAAATAGGGGGTTGGAAATAAATTTAGATTGGAAACATAAGGGAGAGTTGTTCCTGGCTCGATGGGCCCATGATGCCTCAGGCCATCAGGGGAGGGATGCCACCTATAAGTGGGCACGAGACCGAGGGGTGGATCTTACCATGGACAGCATTACTCAAGTTATTCATGACTGTGACACCTGCGCTGCCATCAAGCAGGCCAAGCGAGTGAAGCCCCTCTGGTATGGAGGACGGTGGTCCAAGTACAGGTATGGGGAGGTTTGGCAGATTGATTACATCGCACTGCCTCAGACCCGCCAGGGCAAACGTTATGTGCTAACCATGGTGGAAGCCACCACCGGATGGTTGGAGACCTACCCTGTATCTCACGCTACTGCCCGCAACACCATCCTGGGCCTGGAAAAACAGGTCCTTTGGAGGCATGGTACCCCTGAGAGGATCGAGTCAGACAATGGGACTCATTTTAAGAATAACCTTGTCAACACCTGGGCTAGGAAACACGGTATTGAGTGGGTGTACCACATCCCTTACCATGCACCAGCTGCAGGTAAAGTAGAGAGGTACAATGAATTGTTAAAGACCACCTTAAAGGCATTGGGTGGGGGATCCTTTAAAAATTGGGAGCAGCATTTGGCAAAGGCCACTTGGTTAGTCAACACTCGAGGTTCCACCAACCGAGCAGGTCCTGCCCAATCTGAGTGCCTTAATACAGTAGATGGAGACAAAGTCCCAGCGGCCCATGTCAGAAAATTGCTAGGGAAAACAGTATGGATTAATCCTGCCTCGAGTACAAGCAAACCCATTCGGGGGATTGCCTTTGCTCAAGGACCTGGATGTACTTGGTAGATAATGCAAAAAGATGGAACAACCCGCTGTGTACCTCAGAGAAATCTAACTGTGGGATGAGACAGAAGAAATATGTAAATGTTAAAGGTTTAAGCAAGTCAGAGAAAGTGTTCATATTGTGTTTAATGAGTGTATATCCCAATCGTGTGTCAATAATCACGATATGGGATAAGGGGTAGAATGTCCTGAGTTGATGATTTGACTGACTCCTCACCCTGCCCCCCTTGGCCATAAAGCTGTCTGCTCCCGGGGGAGGGGCCGCCTGAGCTCTGCTCTGCGGAATGGCCTTGGTTTGCCGCGGGCTTGGCTTGGGGGGGTGGCTCGGCGGCTGCGCTCTTGGGCTCTGGCTGCTGCTGCGGTGGCTATCGCTGCTGTGGTGGTGGCTCGTGGCCTGGTTTGTGAGTTAGCTGGTTTTTGCTTGATTTTTTTGACTTTATATTGCTTGAATTACTTGGTCTAGCTCGCTGCTGTTTAAGGCTTGCTGGCTATTCCGGCTGTTTTTTCTTTCTCTCTCCCCTCTCCTTCTCCCCTCACCCCGAGGATTCAGCACCAGCTCCGGAGGAACCCTACGGCCTGCCGCTGGACACCCGGCCAGAGAAGCGTTTAAGCCCTTCTAGTGAAGATCGAAGCGTCCAAGTTTCTCTCTCTCGGTGAAAACTTTTTGTCACCTGGGGTCTGTGCTGGGAAGTGTTTCTCTTGTATGTGTTAATAAATAGTTTTTTTCCACTTTTCCCCCTGAGTGAAATTTTTTTTTCTTATTTCCTGGGAAGCTCTTCTGGGGGTTGTTTCCCTAAGTTTGTCCAAGTTCGGAAAAGTTTACCTGTAGATTTTATGATAAAAAGAAGAATAAAATTAGTGGCAGATGTGACAAAAAGTCTTAGACTAGGTCTGTGTGCCAGAACAGGATTGGCTAAGAAAGTTCACACTGCAATTAGACAAAATTTTAGTATTGCATTAAAAACATAAATCTCTTTGTTGGCAGTGTGTTATTGGTGAATAAATCCTGAAAAGTCCTTGTAGCCATAAGTGTTGCAACTTCTCGTCACGCTTGCTCGACACTTGTCGACTCCTGGAATGGGGCTGGGGACGCCCAGAGACCCCCTTTGCTCTGTTTC